>CABHPQ010152480.1:0-51662 GCA_902168405.1 Peromyscus aztecus
TAGAAATATCGTTCTGATATTATTTCAGTGTAGTTCCTACAGTCCTCAGGCATAGAAACTTAGCAAACCTCTGGCCATCCAGTATGTAACAGATCCTGTGCTTGTGTGTGGTGCTGGTATAAAACTCTGGTCCTCATGCAAGCTAGGCAAATACTGTACCACTGAGCTACACTCCAGCCCAAAATAATAACTTTTTAAATTTAGAGTAGGGCCTTCCTTTCTAGCATCCCTGGAGCATTCATGTGGGCTGGAGCCAGTGTTGCTTTTCTAAGCAAAACCATAGCTCTTTGGGGCAGAAAGAGCTAGGCTGGCTTGGTCCTTACATTGAGTAAGATTGTTTAGATGGCTATTGGGGTTTTCCTTATGCATCTAAATTCTTCAGTCTGTAATGGGTGCAGTCAACATCTTCAGACTTGAGTAATTTATCAAATGATGTTTCTTAAAATGCTGGTATTGGTCAGGGACAGGAGTGTTCATTTGCTGTTCTTCCTGAGTCAGGGCTTGTGCTACTCATATGTTATAGCTCATTGTTTCTCCACTCTTACTGTTCTTTAGCTATTGGAATTCTGGGAAGGAGACATGGTTCTTAGTGTTGCGAAGCGTGTGCCAGCAGGACTTCATGTGTACCATACCCTCGATGGTAAGATCAGCAAGGAGCATAGCAACTCATTTTATGTGTTTATCTTGGGAACTGATCTGTAATTTTCTTTGTCAGTCCTTTTCTGCCTCCTACCTTCTTTTTAAAATTGCATTTATCTCTGTGTGTGTGTGTGTGTGTGTGTGTGTGTGTGTGTACACCAGCACAAGGGTGTGCACATGGAGACACAGGAGCCATTGGAAGTCAGAGGACAACTTTCAGGAGTGGATTCTTTGCTTCCACCATATGGGAACTCAGGTCATCAGACCGTCAGCAAGTATCTTCCCACTGAGGCGTCTCGGTAGCCCCTCCATCTTTTGATTGCATAGGTTAGGGTAACATGGTGAGTTTTAAAGAAGCAATCTGTCCATCTTGCAAATATGGAATGTTTTATACATTTTGAAACTTAAGGCCACCATTCTACCAAAACTTTTAAATTATATATACATATAATTTACATATGTATATATAACCACAAATGATTGAGCAAAATGGTTTAAAACCCTTAGAATTTTATTTATGTGACTTTGCTTTTCCCACTCAGCTTCAGTTTTGTAGCAGAAAGGCACTTACTTCTCTGAAATAACAACAAACCAGTGTGAGAATGACAGAGCAGTAACATACATTTGGGGCCTTGCCAGACAGTGTGACAACTAACCACAGCAGATCGGTGGTGAGCTGGGGCCATTTGGAGTCTATGCCTGATCTCAGGTGACATGGGCCTGACTGTTGACCTCTGTGCACCCTCCTGTCCTGCTGCTGTGCTAACAAAACCATATAATGGTCCAGATAAAAGCAATATAAAATACTGTAAATAATAAAATAATTACTGCTTCTTGTGATTTCCTTAATAAGTGCCTTTTCAGATACACATTGGAGAGTTGCAGCCCTCTCTCTAGCTTAGCTGCATTTGGTGGTCCTGGGGAATGAATTGACTGTCTCATCATTCTAGGAGATGAACTGACACTGTGTGAAGCTGACATCGCTGATGGGGAAGACATCTTTGTATGGAATGGAGTAGAGGTAAGAAAAATGGCTGAAGAAATATTCATGGTAATTTAGGGTGTTTGAAAATTCCATTGCAGGGCTGTCCTGGTTGGTAGAGTGCTTGCCTAGCATACAGGAAGCCTTGGACCCAGCCCAGTCCCCAACGCTACAGAAAACCAAGGATGATGGTGCCACACACTTGTAATCTCAGCACTCAGGAAGTAGAGGCAAGAAGATCAAAGTTCAAGGTCATCCTCAGCTACATAGCAAGTTCAAAGCCAACCTGGGCAACATGAGACTAAGTCTCATTACAAACAAAAAAGTCATTATAATGAAATTTTATTCAGCATGCAGTTAGCCATTAGAAAATTACTGTAATGAACAGGATGTAATGAACACATGTGATCCCAGCACCAGGGAAGCCTGAGACAAGAACTGCTCAAGTTGAAGGGCAGCCTAAACTACATAGTGAGTTCTAGACCAGCCTAAGATATGTGTCTCAGAAACTGAAAAGAGGTATAAGGAAATTGCTGGAATGTTCAGTACTTTTGAGGTCCAGTCGGCGGTAATTGTTAGATTAAAGAAATATTTTGATGGCAGATGAGATTGTTTCTATGTAAAGTGCTTGAAGACGTGAGATAGATCCCCTGACCCCAGGTAAAAGCCAGGTATGATGACATGCTCTTGTCATCCCCACACTGGGGAGGTAGAAATGGGCATATTGCTGGGGCTACTGGCCAGCCAGCTTAGCCTACTTGGTAAGTTCTAGGTCAGTGAGAGACTCTGTCTCAAAAAAAAAGAAAGGACACCCAAGACTGTCACCTTGGCTGCACACACACACACATGCATATATGTTCATGCACACCTGTACACACAAATGCACACACATAGCAGTAATTTATTGAGCACCTCCGTTTTACCAGACTGTATGTCACATGCTAGATGCAGAGATAGGTTAGTCAGCAATGGCCTTTGTGTGCAAATAACTGCACCATAGGCTATAGGGGTGTGTGTGTGTGTGTGTGTGTGTGTGTGTGTGTGTGTGTGTGTGTGTGACAGCTGTAGGGATGGGGAAGGGTGTGGCCAGCACTGCTGAGGTAGGGATGACAGAGGAGTGAACACTATCTCAGGAAGGAGTGAGGTGCATCTCTGCTGCTCTGTGGCCTATCCTAATCCTTTGACTTTCCAGTGGCTCATCACCACCGTTTGGCAACTCATAAATCTCTCCTTTCAAGTGCGAAAAGATGGATAAGAGAAATTTTCAACATAAAATCCAAAGTTGTTCTTTCAGTACTTAAAAGGCAGTATGAAAAAACTATTAACTACTTCAGTTGGAAAAGATGTGGGTTGTGCTACAAGAACAGGCTTTTCCTTGGTAGGGTGTTGTTTTAATTTGGCAAACAAACTTCCCTAGTGGTTGTGTTGATGTTGTTGCAGGTTGGTGGAGTCCAGATTCAGACTGGTTCTGATTGTGAGCCTCTGCTGTTACACATTCTTCATCTCGAAATGAGTGGTGAAGGCTCCAAGTGTGAGCAGTTGGTGGAGTCGCCACACGTCTTTCCAGCTAACGCAGAAGTGGGCACTGTGTTCACAGCCTTGGCCATTCCTGTAGGCGTCCTCCTCACGAACAGTGTGGAGTCCGCAGATGAAGAGTGTTGGACTGCTATTCCCAGGGAGGACATGAAGAAGACATTCAGAGAACAAGGTCTCAGAAATGGAAGCTTAATTTTGGTTCAGGATGCAGACAGTGATGATAACAGGTAACTCACTGAAAAGAGAAAGGGGGGAACTTTCTTTTTATTTATTCTGTGTGTCTTTTACATCATGTAGCTTTCATTTCCCCATCCCTTTGCATCTGCCTCCACCTCTGTACCCCCCTCCAATAAAACAAAATTTAAGAGAAAAAAGGGAAAAAATTAAACATCTCATCATGGAAGCTGCAGTGTGATACAATGAGTCACACCATGAATCCCTTTGTCCACATATCTTTACTTGCAAGTGTTCCTCACAAAGAATCATTGGTCTGGCTCGAGGACTCTGGTTTCTATTACACTATCAATGCTGGGTCCTCACTGGGACTCTTCTTGGATATCCTGTTGTTGCCCTGTGTTATGGAGATCCTGCAGCTTTGGGCCTGCAGGTCAGGTTCCTTCATGTTCTCCAGCAGATCATAGATAGGGTAGATGTGGGGGCAGGCCAAGTCATAACCCTGGTTCTGGGCCTAGGCAGCTTCAGGGATGGTCTTCCCACCAGGGGGAGAACTTTCAAAGTAATCCTAATTACAGCACTACCCAGTAGAACTCAGGAGATTTATTTTAGTGGTAATAACGAAATGTTCCTTTATTTCTAGCCATTGTTCCAAATACTGTCTTTTGTTTATTCTTTTAAAAAAATGATTTGTGTGTGTGTGCATGGCATGCATGCATAGGCGCCTATAGACGTCAAAGGATAATTCTGGCGTTGGTCTCTCCTACCACCTCTTATGTAGGTTACAGGGACCAAACACAGGTCTTCAGGCTTGTGTCACTGACACCTTTATCCATTCCTGCTGTACCATCCCATGTTGTTTACTTCTGAGATCAGAGCTCATGTCATCCAGACTGCCCTCAAACTCTTTATTTATCTGAGGCTAGCCTTCAACTCCTGATCCACCTGTCTCTACATCCCAGGTGCTGGCTGCATCCGGTCTAGCTCCTAAATACCGTGTTGAATACTTGAGTTGTAAAACATATATATATAAAACTGTTATAGAGATGTCCCTGCATAGTAGATATGGTCTCAATTAGTTGTCTATAAGACACAATCCTGTCAAGTGAATTCTGATTGAGTTATAAAACTAAAAGCCCATTCTCATAAGGAAAAAGAGATTCGTGGGACAATTCAGGCTTTCCTTGTCCTCTCCATGACTTCTGGGAGCCGCATAGCCTTCCCAAAGGGATAGTTGCCTGGAAAAAAAAAGCCCCTGAATCCTGTAGCCATATTTGAAACTCTGAAGCACTGCACCTCGTTGCTCCCATGTCTGTGTCAATGCATTTTTATAGTCAGTGTGAGCTGCAGAGAAGCAGAGCTCTGTGGCTTTTGTGTTCCATTTTATCTCTGTTACCTCTCAGGAAAGGGGTTCCACTTCTTTGCCTCACTTATAGGAGAGTGAATCATGTGCTCTTTATAAAAGACAGACTTCATTTAGTAGGCCTCGGGAGATAAAGCAAGAACATCAGAGATCCTGACCCTCTGTTAACCATGCAGTTTTGCTCACTGTCTGGTGGCTTTGCTTTTCTTCTAAACTGAAATCATTGTTGGGAGGTTTTTCTCTTTTTAAGCATACTAACAATTATCTTTTTGATAAATAGCTGTGTCTTGCTTTCCCCACCTATGTTTGTAGACTCTGTAAGCGTCCTCCTAATGGATGTGGGCATCATCATTTGCCCAACTGTTCCTGAGTGAGGTGGTATGACCCAGTGATAAGGACTAGTACTCAGCCAGCTGCCTGGATTATTTCCCAGTTTGATGTGTGACCAACAATGTGAGCTTAGACAAGTTAATCTCACCTCTCTGCTCAGTTTCTTCCATAAGATGACGTGATTACTAGTACCTGCTTAGAGTTAAGTGGTCACACATAGCAAGTGCTAAATGTGGTGACATCTTTGCCATCCTCCTCCTCCTCCAGTTGTCCACTACTGTGAGATAGTCTTCAGAAAATATCTTCTAAAACTCTGTTTTATCTTCTGAGGTAGGGTATCAGAATACAGTAACTGAAATAATACATAGAAATGTGTTGTGGGTGATAAGGTACCATGGCCAAGGCAACTTATAAAAGAAAGTGCTTAATTTGAGGTTCATGGTTCCAGAGAGTTAGAGTTCATGACCAGCATGGCAGGTAGGCAGGCATGACCCTGGAGCAGCAGCTGACAGCTTACAATATAATCCACAAGGAGGCAGACAGACTGAGACTGGGAACTGTGTGGGCTTTTACAATCTCAGACCTGTCCCCAGAGACGCACTTCCTCTAACAAGGCCAAACTCCCTAATCCTTCCCAAACATTTCCACCTATAGGGGCCATTCTCATTCAAACCACTACATTCCCCAAAAGACCTTCTGCTAGCCCATATTTTTCTTCTGTCCATAAGAAGGTTTTGTTAGGCTAAGATACTTTACTGCCAGTTGCTAACATAAAAAACAAAACTCACTGGGCAGTGGTGGCATATGCCTTTAATCCCAGTGCTTGGGAGGCAGAGGCAGGCGGATCTCCAAGTTCGAAGACAGCCAGGGCTACTCAGAGAAACCTTGTCTAAAACAAAACAAAACAAAATAACTCTTCAGTGAAATACCAGATATATGATGTATATGACTACATAAGTATGACACTTTTGTTGCACTGTAGATCTGCACATGTGTACACAGCTGCCCTGCTGTTAAATTCAGATCCCAATGGGTAGGCTTTAATAATCTTCTAAAGCCACCTTAGTGATTCCTGTGCAGGCAGACAGCAATTGACCATTCCTTTTTAGACGTGTCCCTTGAAGCCAGGTGTAGTATTACATGTAGTAGTACATGTCTGTCATCCCAGCACTTGGGAGTTTTAGGCCAGTCTTGGCTACATGGTAGGTTGAAGGTCAGCCTGGGCTGCATAAGACCTTATCTCAAAAAAAAAAAAAAAAAAAAATCTCCTTGAAAACAAGCACCAATTATTTAACTTGGGCTTACCCTAAAAAGGTAGCTGGTATTATGACAGCAAGTCAGTAGAGTGTGGTCCCTTTTCTTTAGTCACTTTAAGAGATACATGCCCGGTTTAGAAAAGTGATGCCCACGGAAGTGGAAGGACTCATTCTTTCAATGTCCTTCTTTACTTACAGTCTGTTGCCCAGACAAGGGAGATGGACCTCCAGTGTGGATGAGCTGAACTGGCTCCAAGTGAAAAACTTGTGCCAGTTAGAATCTGAAGAGGAGCAGGTTCAGATAGCCGCGACCGTGCACACAGTGAGTAGATGGCCATTAGCCTGGCTGGCAGTGTCTGGCAACAGAATTTATATTTATAAAACAGAGCAGTCTTTCAGAACAGCGGTGTCAATAGACACCTGAAGTCTAACTGCCTTTATTACTGCTTATTTACTTACATCAGCCAGTGGCCTGTTTCAAAGCAATTTGTGCTCTATTACACTCCTAACCCTAGAAGTCTACAACTAGAATGTGGGACTCACTGGTGGCTCATGGAGTCCTCTGGATTTTATAAACACGAAGATCTGTTGTCAAGGATCTTCTCTGCATTGTGTAAAGTGTGTATGTGCAGATGTATATTTGTTATTTTGGTTTTTGTGTTGCCAAGTTTTTGCTTTTATCCTAAAGTACTCTTTCAGTATATATACTGTGTCCTACCAACTGCCCTTAGAAGGAATTCCTCCAGCTCCATTTGAAGACTATAATTCTAATTTTCTTAAAAATAATCTCAGATAATTTTTTTTCTTTCTTTTTTTTTGGGGGGGGGGCAGTGTTTGGGTTTTTGAGACAGTCTCTCTATGTAGTTCTAGAACTTCCTATATAGACCAGGCTGGCCTTAAACTCGCAGAGAT
This sequence comes from Peromyscus aztecus, assembly GCA_902168405.1. Classification (NCBI taxonomy): domain Eukaryota; kingdom Metazoa; phylum Chordata; class Mammalia; order Rodentia; family Cricetidae; genus Peromyscus; species Peromyscus aztecus. The sequence goes on from CABHPQ010152480.1 coordinate 7,193, forward strand.
CTACCTGCCTCTGTCTCCTGAGTGCTGATATTAAAGCCATGTGTTGCCATACCTGGTTAGGAAACATCTTTTTATATTTTCTTGTTACTATCTTATTAATGATTTTTTTCTATAACAAATTAAACTAAGTTGTTGTTTTCTTTTATACCATTTTATAATTTCTTTAAAATTTTTTCCTTTACATTTGTTTATTTGTGGGAACAGGCATGCATGTGGAGGTCAGAGAACAGCCTGGAAGTTGGTTCTCTCTCTCTCCACTATGCAGTTTCCAAGGATCAAACTCAGGTCATTAGGCTTGGCAGCAGAAACTGTCTCCCGGGAGCCATCTTTTCGATCCTTGACGTTACAATTTCTTAAGGAGCATTATACTCGTTGGTTGTCTTAGAAGAACAGTATAGGACCAGTGCACACTAGTACCTGATCCTAAGTGGAAAGTGCTGGGGATGCCCTTTGTCACTTGAGTCTGCTGCCGCTCGGCACCATGTGGGTTCTGGTGGAGGACCAGGTGTATGCTCTCTGACATCACTTTCACCTCTAAGTTTTACCAGCATTTGATCCTAGGGGATATTGCCCTAAAGTGAGCTAAAAAGAAAAAGAATCTAAAAGTCACTTAAGTGGAAGCCATAGTCATCTTGGATTTATCCTCTGTTCCGGGGGGCCCAGTTCCGTTGTCCCCACTGTGAGGAATGGGCCTGTCCACTCTTTCTTTCCTTGACTTTTACAGGTGAGTGGTCGTCAGCTGATTGCTTTCCAGCGAGACCTGTTTCTGTATTTCCCATGGTGTCCTTTTGTCCCTGTTACCATCAGTTTGGTGAAGACAGTTAGGGTCTCTGCTGAGCTTTGCTTTTGACTTTACATCATTTACAGAATGATGTCAGGGTGGCTAAAAACTCTGTAGACAAAAACAGATGTCAGGTAATATGTCAAATGATCTCTGCGTGTACACACCGGTAATCTTCATTTTCATCTCCATCCATTGAACCTATACACAGTCATTAGTTTATTTCTCTATTTTAGGTGGTGTTTGATATTCGAATTAAAGCCATAAAGGAATTAAAATTAATGAAGGAACTAGGTAATCATTTCTATTTGCTTTTTGGTTTTTAGCTTAATTTAATTTTTTTATTGAAAAATATGGAAGAGTACAAAAAGTAAGGAAATCTCTCATACCTACCACCCAAAATGGACAAATGTTAATATTTTTTCATGTGTTTGTTTTTAATTGAACCATAAAAAGTTTTCTGTGTCCTTCTCAAACTTATCCCTTTCTCCCCAAGACAATGAGATACCTGACTCAAATATATTCATATTGTACTATATATTATATACTTAGGTCTACTTTTATGTTTCTAGAAATTTTATAGTGGGAAGTCTACAAATTCACTGCTCATTCAGAGTTAGATTTTAATGGCTTCACTGAGATACAATGTAGATATCAAAAAAATCCATTCAACTTGAGTGTGTAATATAGTGACAGTCAGGAATGTATGGCTATAGAAGATGTCAGTCCAGTTTTAGAACATCTCTATCACTCCAGAAACATCCATGGACTTTCTGTCTCTGTCAGTTCATTCTCTGAGCATTTCATATAAATGGAGCCACATGGTTCGTAGAGTTTTGTGTCTGGCTTCTTGCTTAGCACACTAGTCTTTGAAGTCTGTCCATTAGTTAGAACTTTCCAACAGTTTATCCCCTTTTAGTTCTGACTGCCATTCAGTTGTAGAATGTTCACATTTCACTAGCCTTTTGGAGTAGTGCTGTTGTACACACTTGGATGTGAATCTTCATGTAGACATGTGCTTTCAAGGCTCTTGGTTAGACTTAGAACATTATAATACTGCGAGTCATCTGGCAAATTTATGTTTATTTTTATTAGAAACTGCCATGCAATTTCCAAAGTGGCTGAAGTATTTACCATTAGTAAATTAGTTTAACTAATTTTCAGAACATTAGTAGTGTGTCAGGATTGCAGTTTCTCCAAGTCCTTGCTAATGTTTGTGATGGTCCCTTCTCATTGTCATTTTAGTGAATATAAATGGGTATCTCATTAAATGCAAGAATTCAAAATCAATATACAGGAATCCATTAAACTTTTATCTGTCAACAGCAAAAAACAAAATGGACATTAAAATGGAGAAAACTGCATTTATTTATCTGGGTTTTGTTTTGTTTTGTTTTGTTTTGGATAGGGTCTTACTACATAGCTCAAGATGACCTGGAACTCAAAATCCTCCTATCTCAGCCTCCTAAGTATTAGAATTGCAAGTGTTTGCCCTGGTGTGCTTATCAGAAAACAGTAATAATGTCATAAAGTATCAAAGATGTGTTTGGAAAGATATATGTAGAATCTATTCCATGAGGACTAGAAAACGTGCAGAGGAAACTAAAGAAAAATGCGAGTAACTGGAACAGTGTGCCACGTTCATGAATCCAAAGACACACTATTGTGAAGAGCTTATCTCTCTAGAGTCAGTGTGTTCTCACTCAAAACCATAATGCCATTCTAAAATTTGCATGGAAATATAAAGAATTGAAAGTAACCAGGTATGGTTAGTCTCAGCACTTGGGAGACAGAGGCAGACAGATCTCTCTGAATGCATGGTCAACCTGATCTACCTATAGCAAGTTCCAAACCAGCCAGGGCTTCATAGTGAGACATTGTCTCGAAAACTGCAGCAACAACAAAAGCCTTCAAGTAGCCAGGACAGCTTTGAAGAAGTGCTACTGTGTATGGCTTCAAGACTTCCTCTTTATCCCGCCTGGTGGTATCTGGGAAGAAGCATAGAGCATGTAGATGTGTGTAACCTACTTTTATGTACAATGGACAAAGAATAATTTTTGCACCTTTAAGACTTTAAGGCTTTCAAGAAGAAGCCAGTGCACCATAGACAAGTTATGGATCATTTGACTTCTATATGTGCAGATATGGACTTCATCTTTACCCTCCATCTTATAAAATATTAACTTAAAATCAATATAGAACTAAATGCTAAAACTAAAAAGAATAAAATTTCTTGGAGAAAATCTTGGTGACTTTTCTATATGGAAAGGATTTTTTTTTTTTAAGCACACTCAAACCATGAAAGAATATTTAAAAAAAAAAAAAAAAAGGTAAATTACCCAGAGTAGCCATGACAAGTTTTCTTCAAAGGACATTTGAAAAAGCAAGCTACAAACTAGGAGAAAAACTTATAAAACACGAGTTTAGACTTGGATAGAGTTTACAGAAAGTACTTGTAACCCAGACAGAAGATACCCCAGTCCAAATTAGGAAGGCCTGCCTGTGAGGGAAGAATAGTGTCAGGAGCCGCTAGAGGGAAGTCACAGCACCTTCACCTAGGTAAACATCCAATCCCAAGAGAATCCGCTGTGGAGTTGCTGTGTGCAGGGACTAGGAAGTGCCATATTCTCCTTGGAAAACTTAGATTCGGTTTTTGTTTGGTTTGTTTAAATGTAAACGTTTACTTACCAATTATATTCCTAGATATTTACTGGAGAAAGGTAAAACATACAACCTTATAGAAACATAAATGAGAGTGGTGGTGGTGCACACCTTTAATCCCAGCACTGGGGAGGCAGAGGCAGGAGAATCTGAGTTTGAGGCCAGCCTGGGCTACAGAGCAAGTTCCAGGACAGCCAGGGCTACACAGAGAAACCCTGTCTCTTAGACTGGATATATATTACTCTAAGAAAAAATACATCAGTCAGGTTTATCAAAGGCATATGGTTGATAAAGAACACTGGCTCGATACTGTGCCCAGTAACTAATATCCCCCTCTCGACACCTGTTCTCCCTCCACACCACGTCTCGAGCAGCAAGGGATCCTCTCCACTTTAGGAGCTAGAGCCTGCCCTCTGTCCAAGCTCCTCCTGCTTTTCCACTCCCCTACAGCTATCCATCAGTGGGTCTTGCAGTCAGGGTCTGCCTATCTATGATCTCATTGCCAGCACTCTGCTTATTCACAGCAAACTGCAGACTGCCTTTGTGAGTCCCTTGCACAAGCTCTCGTCTCCCTGGAGACTCTCCATGCTCCGTTCTCTGAACTTTCTTGCCTTTGCACTCTATCTTCTAGCTTGAGCGTTCCTTTTGCTCTTAACTTACACATTCTCTGTTGTTCTAACCATGGAGTCTTCTGCTTTACTCATAACACTCTGGACTCTACAAACTGCCTTTTGATTTGTGCCATTGCCGTTCACCTCCCATTAGATGAGGCTCTGTGAGGGCAGAGGCCATGCTGTCAGGCTTACCTCTGTACCATAGCTTCTAGCCCAGTGCCCTGGCACAGAATACACAGAAAAAGCTTGTTGAGGGAAAAAAGTTGGTTTTCTTTGTTTATAACTGAGGTAAGAGGTTGTCAAGCTATGTTGCCCTGCCTCACCTTGTACTTCTGGGCTCCTCCTGCAGTAGTAGGCCAAGTAGATGGCATGCAGTATCATACCCAGCTGGGACTGAAACAAATGATTTTGAAAACACAGTATTTAAAACCTACTTTTTAAATTAGGGAAGTACTTTTATCTACTTCTTTAACAAGAAATGTGTACTTAAAATGTATGCCAGCTTCATAACAGCATAATATACGAGACAGAACACTGGAGTCTCAGGAAGAAAGTCTGTTTCACTCTAATAAAGTTAGATCATTTTAAGCTTGTGCCATTCTTGCCTGTTGAGAAATCTTGACACTCCTTCCTTCTAAGTTCATGCTTGGCTTTGTAAGAATTCATTTTGGACTGAAAACTTAATGTGCTCCTTCCCTGAGATCAGGAGTCTGCATCCTCAGCAGCACATGCTGGCCTCATCCGTTTGCTAAGTATATTTGAAATGCAGGTGCTCTGCTTTGCACACTTGCAGTTTGCTTGAATTTCAGTTAAATAGTTCAGACTTCAGTGCGTCTTTGACTAAAGCTTGTCCATAGTTACTACTCTTCGGTGCGCAGATGAGACCAGTCACATTACTTCCTTCAAGTCCAGTGGTGATTGGCTAGTGCATGTCTCATGCATTTCCACACACAGAAAGCAAAGTGTGTGTAGTTCTGCTGCCTCTTCTCCCAGCTATAAGCCTACCTGACATCATACAAAAATGGATCATGAAAGAAAGCACCCAAAGAAACTGAAGTCACAGTATAGAAGCAGCTGCTGTCCACAGAAATGGTGACATAGCTGTCACTCAGGAGGCTCCAGACATGCAGCAGAGGAACTTGCTGAAGGCAAACTCAGTGACCTAAGTGATGATGGTAGTTGTGACAAGAAGTGCAAAAATAGCCCAGGGGAAGTGATGTTGAAGAAGGACTTCAGACTGAAAGAGCTCTCCGAGATGTCTCCTGACATTAAACGCAGAAATAGAGTCCTGGGAGCTGAGCTCAACTCCGAAGTACGAGCACTTGCCAAGGAGCAGGAAAGCTGCTCATGCCTCACCACCAGCTGTCCTGGGAGTGGAAGAAAGTCCTTGTCCACATTCTAGACCTATTTCCTTGTTTTTGTTTTGGAGACAAGGTCTCGCTGTGTAGCCCTGGCTGGCCTGGAATTCACTATGTGGAGCAAGCTGACTTCAGATTTTTAGCAGTAGTTCCAAATGCTTATAGTAGGGTGCGTACCACCATATCCTGCTTTAGATCAGTGTTCTGCAAGACATAAATATTCGGCTGTTTCTAGTGTTTTAAATGCATATGTATTCATTTCACTTTTTTTCTTTTCCTAATATCTGTGTAACCTTAGTATTTGTAACATTTGGGGGAAACATGCTAAAGTCATTGGCTAGTTGTGATTTTCTCACTGAGCCACTTCAGCTGTTTATATAGTTCTGCATGACTGCAGAGTGAAGGATAGCCACCAAAGCTGGCCTTGAATACATGACCCCTTCTTCCTTGGCCTCTTGAGTGAGCACTGAGGTTACAGACACAGTATAGAGCCACTGTGTTCATCCAGAGTTTTGCTTTTGGGGGCTGGGGGCTTGCTTATTGTACTTCCTGTAATTAATGTAGTGAAGTATTGCTTTGGAGCTCTTTGTTTAGTAATTAACCACCTTCTTTTCATTCACAGCTGAGAACAGCTGTTTGAGACCCATTGATAGAAACGGGAAGCTTCTTTGTCCAGGTAAATCTTGGCATCTTTCAAAGACTAGCAGGTTCTCGTTCAGAACATGTGGACAGTAAATAATGGCTTCAATATCTCACATTCCTAAGTTACCTTTGGGAAACTGACTTATGGACATATTTCCATTCAGGCATCTTATTTGTTACAGAAAGCCTTAAACCGTTTCTGTTTTCTTAAGGAAAGCTCTTTCTGATGCTGCAGTCCTTGCTGTGGTCATGGTGTCTTCTAAGGCTCTTCATAACTTGACTTCTTAGTCTCTGTTTGTTTAGTCCATTGTGACACCAGTAATGAATAGTCTGTTTCTTGACACCTCTTGTCATCAGACCTGATTCAGCCATAGATAATCTAATGACTGATGGTGCTCCCTCTCACAACTTTAAATGTGGATGAAGCGAGTCCATCATGCAGACTTTTTAATGCATATAAACAAGTCTTTGGCCAAGTTATGTTAAGTATGAATCATGTTTCTTAGCATTGTGGTACAAGATAATGAAACTGCTGTAGGAATGTGGAAACTCAACATAGCCCCTGTACATGTGATACTTTCACATGAAGCACAACTCACCTTTTTCTCCCAATAATCTATTCTTTAGGGTATGTATAAAAATCTAGTAATGGTGTGATGGTACTGGCTGGAACTAAGGGCGTCACCCAGGATAAGTACAGATTCTCCTACTAAGCTACAGCCCAGCCTTGATCCTCTTAGGTTTTCAAAGAAAATAATGTTGTTTTGCTAAGAGAGGTAGGAATTCAAAATATTCACTTGGTTATCAAATTTCCTCATAGTACCAGATGCTTGGACTTTGGAGGAAGCAGAGGTGAAGATGGGGAGTTCCTTGGGACTTTGTCTGGGAAAAGCACCAACTTCCTCTCAGGTACAGTAAAGCCCAGCAGAAGAGAGTTTGCCCTTTCTTGCTAGAAAGACTTTATTTTGTTACTGATACATTAAATGCTCCAGGAGTGCTATTTTTCTGTAAAAAGTTACTTTTAAATTTCCTTAAAATTTTTATATTATTAGACTATGTAAATATTTTCCTGTTGAAACCAAAAGTACTATTCCAAAGGATATTTCTGAGGTTCCTTTTGTGGTTGGGGGGACTGTGTAAGGTTGAGTGGCCACCAGTTTGAACAAGTAGATGTTATAAACACTGACTGGGCTTAAGTGAGTCTTGCAGGGATGTGATAGCTGTATACCGACTTCCCTCACCCTTGTCCTTTTCAGCAGCCCACAAAGTGGACCCCTTGCCAGAAACTGCCTAGATAAAGAGCTGTTATTGCCATAACTTCATTACTACCTGAATCAGGGCAGCCTGGACTTTGATCCTGTTCCCTGTGGCTCCTGGATCCATCTAATTACTTTCCCAATCACTGTCCTTCAGTCCACTTTCCTTGGAATGCTAGCAAGTATCAGGCATGACAAGCTGTGACAAGTGAGGTAGATTAAAATGATGGGGACATTTGTTAGGTGTCCCGTGCTCATGAGTAGCATTGTATTTTTGCTTTCAGAAAAATGAATTGTTACTTAAATGATAACATGAAATTATTCAATATGATCTTATTTTCACAAAATTTGGTGCTTGTTTTGTCTGCCTGTCTGCATGTTTTTGCAACATTGGGTTAAACCTCGGGCCTTAAGAATGCTGGGCAAGCACTCTGTTCCCACCACTGAGCTTTGTATTAATGCTCTATGGACATTTAGCTCTACTTGTGTGGAAATAAATAACAGGCTGTAGGATATTTCAATTCAGGGGAAATTATTTTCACACTTCTGTCTTGCTCATAGCTGTTCCTGTTTTTTGCTCTGGCGAGTGACATTCATCCTGGGGCAGAGATGGAAGTCATAGTAGAAGAAACACTCTCTGTGAGAGATGTAAGTAATGACTTTGGGCTTGGGGGCCATGCTGTCCTCAGCCGGGATCTGGAAGTCATAAGCTGAGGGCTTACACAGTATACTTCCAGGATTTGTTTGTGCTCGTTCAGAAGGCTGGTGAACTAACTGGAACTTTTAAATGAGATTATTATTGTTCTTTTTACTTTTCTGATTATCAGCAATACTATAGAAATTTGAGCTATGAAGGCAGGGTGGCACATCCCTGCATTCCCAGCACTTGGGAGGTGGAAGAGGCATCTTCATCTACATGGGAGTTCCAGGCCAGCCTGAGTGACAGAAAACCCTGTTTCAAAACAGCAAGAAATGAATTTAAAAGAAAAATATTAAAATCCTTCATTGTTTCTTATCCCACTACTATTAACATTTTGATATATTTCCTACTTAATATACTTAAAAATGTCACACAGCAGGGTTGAATGTTTTTGTATGTTTAAGTGTATTGAGAAAACAAATGAAGAATTATGTTATTAAGAACTGGGATTTTCAGTAAACTAGGAGAGTCTGATGGACTGCATCTATTTTCTCTTAAAACTCTTATATTTATACACACACACACACACACACACACACACACACACACACACACACATTTTCCATCCCCTGTCACAGTTTACAATCCCTGAGCAACTTGGTAGCAGCAAGCAGCCCCACCACCCAGGACATAGCTGCTAGGCTGAGCTACTACTGGTTCTAGCAGGAGGAGCCAGGGCATCCTGTAGTAAGTGATGGTTCCCTGTCTAGGACAGTAAAGTGTATGCCAAGCTGCACCGTCTTCACAAAAGACAGTGAAGCTACCGTGGCGACTGAGGTCCACTTATCAAAGTGGGACGATTGAACTTCAGGAAGAAGAACTAAAATCCTATGGAAGGAAGCTTACAAAATTTCAGAAAGGTGTTTGAAGAAAAAACAATTAAACATGGTGTGCTATCATCCAGACACTCAGGAGGCTAAGTGGGAGTATTACAAGTGTGAGCAGCCTGAGCTACATAGTGAAGGACAGGCGAGGCAGGGTTACACGAGCAAGAACTGCTGCCTATATAGGTACCTGGAGTCCACATATATGCCCTCACCCACATGCTTACATAATGCAAACGCTACAAGAAAATGACTGGTTACCTGGCCTGTAGGAGATGCTAGGGACCAAAAAAGTCAGACGTGTGTTCTACTTTCCTTCTTAAACTAGACCTCGAGTCACTGACAGACAGTGAGAGGCTGGGTTTTGCTTCCCTTTGCTCTTAAGTAATTTCACTCCAACCTTGATCTTTTGGATGAGTTTGGTTTAGGAATGTTTTTCCTGAGCAAGTTGGGTGTTGTTAATTATGCTTTTGTTTTCTTTAATCTTTGGCAAGTGTCTGATGTTTTACATTGTGCTGTGAGGTCACAACTTCCACAGTTCTTTCCTGTGTGTTTGTATGGGATTTCCTGGGTGTTAGTTCAGGCTGGAGGATTCCTAAGTGGTTGTGTATGTGAAACTTGGTCATGTGTACCCTGTTTGTCCTTTTAAGAAGTCAGTGAATTAAATGTCTGGTTTGGTCTGTGTTGCTGGTTATTTAACCCTTAGTGGATGAAATTACAAGTGTGTGCCACCCACAGGGCCTTGTATTGTTAACAGAACTCTAAACTCAGCCCTGGTCGCAAGTGGCAAGAACTGTTTCTCTCTCTAGATTGGCCTACCTTGCCCTAGAGGAGAGCTAGCTTGTGAATAATCAAAATTCTGTGTGTCTTTATCCAAAAACAACCAAGTAGATAATCAGACTTTAATTAGTCCTGGGCTTAGAATCCAGGTGTCTCCTCACACTATGTAGATCAGAAGCAAAAAACTAACGCTGAGGGTAATTTTTTTTTTTTTTACAGTGTTTAAAGATAATGCTGGAGAAATCAGGTCAGCAAGGTAAGCTATTTACCCTGATAATATAATCTTATCCACATGCTTTAAAACAGTTATCTGGAAGCTTCTTGATGAATTCTCAAGCTTTCTTCCTTCTGTGGGAGTTATGGAAAAATATTTTACAGAGTGTGAGGAAAAAATAATAGCTTAAATCTTGTGAATACATAACAAATTCTCCTGGTTCTTATTTGCATACTAAAAATAATGGCAAATTAGTGCCAAGTAAAGATAACTAACATTGGATCCAGCAAAGATGTAACAGAAAGAAAGCTAAGGTTTCTACCACCTGGGACTGTTCTGGCAGGTCTTTTACTGATATTTTAAAAATCACAGTAATTCAAAATTTAATTACACCCTGTTTATTTCAGTATTTTGTGTTGTAAATTAGAAAATATAATGCGAATGAAGAAAATAAGTTGAGGATAATTGAACGTGCTTCCCACCCAGAACCATGTCAGTAAGCTTAGCGGGGCACCATACTGACCTGCTAGAGTGCTCTCCTGTTCTCAAGCCTCTCCATAGGCAGAAGTCCTGACTCTGTCTCAGGAGGGAAGTTAACATACTCTCAAGGCAAGGCACTCCTGCCGTGTGTGCGTGCACGGTGTGTGCGTGTGCAAGGTGTGTGTGCGCGGACGCGCGGTGAGTGTGCACCATGTGTGTATATGCAGTGCTTTGTTCATCCTCAGCAGCAGCCCTCCAGCATAAGGATCTCCACCTAGTTCAAGTTTGTTATGAGGAAGCTTCAAATAGGCTTCAGACAGCTAGAAGACATTCCCAGACAGCCAATGGGGAGCATTTCTCCGCTTTCAGAACCCAGCTTCTTGTCATTGTGCAGTACAGTGAAGAGATGGTATTCACTTGTAACTCATTAGTGACTTTTTTTTTTTTTGAGACAGGATTTGAGACAGCCCTGGCTGTCCTAGAACTCACTCTGTAGCCCAGGCTGGCCTCAAACTCATAGAGATCTGCCTGCCTCTGCCTCCTGAGTGCTGAGATTAAAGGCCTGTGCTACTATTCTGAAACTCATTAGCGATTTTTTAAAAAGATGCTTAGATTAATTTTAAAAAAGAGTATAAGGGCCCAGGGTGCTTCCCCATTCCCATAATCCCAGCCTTTGAAGGCAGAGGTGAGAAGGTCAAAAGTTGTATGGTACACAGCTTTAACCCCAGCACTCAAGAAGCATAGGCAGGCAGATCTCTTCAAGTCCCAGGCCAGCCTAGTCTACAGAGTAAGTTCCAGGACAGCCAGGGATGTGTAGAGAGACCCTGACTCAAAAAACAAACACAAGTTCTAAGCTAGACTGGCAGTATAGCAAAGCCCTGTCTCAAAACAGTATCTGATGACATATCAGTGGTGGAGTACTTCCCTAGCATGTTCAAAGCCCTTGATTTGATCCCCGACAGCCTCCTGCCCCCCAACCCCTAAAAAAAAATGAGGAAAGGAAGAAGGGAGTTAGTTGACAAATCTTAACTGTGTTTAAACCAGTACTAACAGCTAATCAGGTTCTTACAAAAAAGGGTACTGTGGAGAGTCAAACCTGGGACTTCCTTATTCACCTAAAGGTAAATAAATAATATCATCTGCCTGTTAGGTGCATTTACGTATCAACATTGCTAGTCTTTTAATAATCAGGGTTTTTAACTTCCCCCATTCAACATTTTTCCCACAGAAAAGAAACAATTTTTTAAAAAAGAAAGTGTCATTTCACCAGTGTAGCTAGTCTACTGAAAAACAGAACTCTAATCAAATTGTATTTAACATTTGTAAATACTCACATTCACTTGATGAACATGCCTTTCAGGAAGTACTATTTTCCTTAGATTAACTGCTAAGTAGGTGGAGATAGTTTCCTGTACACCTTAGAAATTTCCCAGGTGTAACAGCAAAATCAAATTCAACTTCTTGAGGATTGCAGAAGAGGTTCTATACTTGGCGGGGGCAGAGAGCGCGCACGAGCACTGATATGTGATCTCGTATGCATGTATTCGTAAGGCACAAAGGAAACACCACAGCACAGCAGCACGTGCACTCTGCCCAGTGTTGTTTTCGTTTACTGTGTGCCTGACTGTGCAGTGTGGGTGGGCTCAGGAGCTTGCACTTGGCAGCTTGGTGTTACTCCTGAACATATCCCCAATAAGTATGTGGCTTTGATTTACAAGTTCCTGCTAGGAGAAAAGCAAACGAGAGCTGAGGGAACAACTTAGTATTTTTCATATTGTAGAGGATATAATTTCAACACAAATGATCCTGTGACTGGATGGGGCCACACTGGCTGCCTTTTTTCTCTAGAAGCGCTGCTCCTGCACACTCTTACAGCTTCTCCTCTAGAGTTCTTCATCTTGCTGCTGATTCCCTCCTAGGAGAGCGGTGGCACTTGAGGAAGATGGATTGGTGCTATGAAGCCGGGGAGCCTTTGTGTGAAGAAGTAAGATCCTCCTTTCTCCTCATTTTCAAAACACTTGATTTCCATATTGTGTGTGTGATAGGGAGCTGGGACATGCCACATGTGCCACAGCAGGCCTTAGAGGCCAAAGGACAACTGCATGCAGTCACTTCTCTCCTTCCATCTTATGTGGGTTCCAAGTTCACCTCGCTTGGGTGGCAGGCTCCCTTATGCACTGAACCATCTTGCCAGCCCACTTTTTCTACAATTTGCTTTTTAAAATGGTTAAGCTTATTTCATATTTTCATACATAATTCCTTCTTCCCTTATAGGAAGCAATTCTAAAGAAAGCTTTTATTCTTTAGAATGCAAAAAAAAAAAATAATCTGTGAATGTGTCTGTGTCTGTCTATGTTCACTTTTTCCCACTGGTTTTCTGATAAATGACAAGTCTGGGCTAGGTAAAAGCATTTCTGACATGAATGATGATTCCCTCTGATGAGCAGGCATGCCTGAGGAGTAGTTCACAGAAAGTGAGAACTTCAGAGAGCAAATGGTATGTGGATGTGGGAAAGCCTTTGAAGACACTCAGAAATTCCACCCCCCAAATACTTTAATTTCAGAATTTCTCGGTAAATAAATACCTCTACTAACCAGCCACATGGTCCAGCAGCAGGAAGAATTATGTTTAGGTAGTTGGAATCCAATTAGTCCATTTGTTGGTCTTAAATTGCATTAGACCTCCTCACCCACATTTTCAGCAGGTGGCCAAATGAAGCTCTACCTTAGATAGCTGTGGTCAGCACTGTCCCCTCTTTTCTGCCAGCCTTCCTGCTGTCTTGTGGTCGGCACAGCTCTGTGTGTCTTCCTACTGTCTAAGAATCAGCAGTGGTTTACAGTAGAATACTTTCAAACAGGCCTACCAGGGCTTCCACTGGGATACCCTTTACCAGTCAGTAAAGTCCACTGAGTCTTGGTGGGACTGGATGACAGAGGAAGAAACAGGCCTCAGTCTTATATAATAGTAGCGGGACCAGCCTTAATATTACACATCCCAGGGCCTCAGGAGAGAGAACTACTAACGACGAGGACTGTTTTCAGGAAATAGAATCTCAGCACACCGAGCTCTATAGTCCACTTGCTTTAATTCCTCTGGCATAACATCCTGTATACACAGCTTCAGTTCTGTTCTCGTGCCTAGTTCCTATCTTGCCTGATTTCTCTGTTTATCTACTGCTCCCTCTTAAGTTCTATCTTAATTCTCTCGTCTTAATTCTGCCTCATCTAGTCCTTTTCAGTTTGTTCTTCCTCAGCTTGTTCTTCCCCATCTGACTCTTCCTCATCTTCCGTCTCGTTCCTCTAGTACTCTCTTCTAGCCCTTCAATCTCGTTCTTCCCCATCTCAGTTTGTTCCTCTCAAGTTCTTACCCATCTAGTTCTTCCATTCTCTTTTCTCTTCTCTGTCCTCCGTTCTCCATGTTCTACCTAAGTCTCCCCAGAATCCAGTTATATCAAGCCCCTGGTCGAGCAAGGTCACCAGGCTTGAATTCTACAGGGTCATAAAGGCAGGTAAGAATTTTTCCTCAGGCAGTGAGCACCCGGCTTTCTTTAACAATCCAAAATGGGAGTGGTAAAAGAGAAGGTCAACTGAGTGCTAATGACCGGTTAGCATATCACTGTTAGTCCCTGAAAGTGGCTAAGGGAGATATCTGATTCCAGAGAAAGCCTTTCCTGAGGCTGTTCTCCAAATACCTGGAATGTGTATGTCCAGAGAGTGATCAGTCCACACTGTTAGTGTTAGTTATTTTGCGGCGCTCTTACCCTGCAAGGAAATGTCATGAAACACGACAGAATCCACTAACAAGAGTTTTATTAAGATGAAAGGGACAGAGAGTGCCCAGGCCTGTGGAAGACATGTGTGTAGAGAAGAAGAAGGAGGAGGAGGAGGAGGAGGAAGGAGGAGGACGGAGGAAGAAGAGGAGGAAGAAGGAGGAGGAAGAGGAGGAAGAAGGAGGAAGAGGAGGAAGAGGGAGAGGGAGGAGGAGGAGGAGGCAGCCGGGAATATGGCGCCAGCTTATAAAGGCTGGGTGGCGTAGGTGCATACACAGGTCGACGTAACTACTCCACACTTGCGTAGATCACATGGTTGCGTTGTGCGCTTACATAACCATGCAAAGTCACAGATCCTGGTCATGCGAGACGCCTTTACCTGGAAATGGCTATTTTGACCTGGAACTGGCTAGGCAGAAGTGTCCAGGTCCGCCAGGCATATGCAAACATGCCCAACTGTGGGGGCGTGTTATGAACCCGTCAGTTAGCCCTTCTTAGGGAAAAGTCAATTGGGAAAACTATGAAGGCACACATGATTTTCATAACAGAAGACAGCTGATATATAACAAGCCAAATAACACCAAAAACACCTTGGAATTTGGCTTCCTCTGGAGGAATTCCCTCCAGGTAGTGACTTTGCCATAACCAGCTGAGTTCTTATGATATATTCCTGCAGCCCACAGCACCTCAGAGAATCCTGAAGTCTTAAAATTAGGTAGCCTCTTCACTTTTCTGTTGTTTTTCCAAAGACAGTGTATTACTACATACCCCAGGCTGGCCTCAGACTTCCATCCTCCTGCCTCTGCCTGCCAAGTGCTGGGCTTATAGGCATCCACCATCATGCCTGGACATTTTCTTCATGATCAGTTCCCAAATCAGTATCAAACAATTTATCTCGAAGCAAATACATTGCCTTCAAAGCAGTGCCCTTCCAAGCTTTACAGTCTTCCCCATCCTAGTCTTCATACTATGTCTCCCTCTTTCCCTGACTTAGTCCAGGCCTTCAAAGGCTGCTGGCCTTTCTACACTCTCCTTGACCCTTTGCACTGACAGACTGTCACTTGAGCCTTTTTCCTCTTAACTAAATTACTTCAGCAGCTTCCCTGGCCACCAGGTGTTCTCCGAAGCAGCATCCACAGTGGCCAAACTATCCTAGTGGCTGTTTGTACCCACACCTCAGCCAGGGTCCATTCTTGTACTCACTTCCAGCACTTGCCACCTGGCGCTGTCCACTCCGATCCTTCCCGTCTCTCAGCTCTTAACCAAAATAGGCCGCTCTGTCACCCCTGACTTTGCCTTTGTTCTTTTTTTCCACCACAAAATTCCTTCTCTTCTTTCCTCTAATTTTCCAAATCCAACCCTTTTCCCCAGAATTACTTACATCTCACACTCTACAAATCATCCTCTCTTCCCTGAGATCTCGTGGTCCGCATGGTTTGTACCCATAGTTTAACACATAATGCTGCTGTGACTGTGTGGTCTGCTTTATCTCTTGGTCTTCGAGGTCTGCTGCATTGTCTACTTCTTGAGACGGTGATAGAAACATGAGACTTTAAAAGACCCAATGGTCTCTTTGTTCCTTTCAGAAGTCATAAGTGACAACAAGAATTTCTATGTTCCCAGGATGCAACACTGAAAGAGCTCATGATATGTTCTGGGGATACTTTACTTTTAACTGAAGGAAAACTTCCTCCTCCGGTAAGATATTGTTTCTAAATAGCATTTCGTAAGTAATGGTTACTGTTTTCTGATTACTGTGATGATGGGGAAATGAGAAAATATAGCAGCCATAAAAACATAGACAACTTTGCCAAAATCTTACCAGTCAGGCAAATTTCCTTCCTAACTGCTAGATAAAATAGCTATATGTGAAATAAAATTAAAATCATTATCTATTAAAATGTCTATATACAATTAAGTTTAAATTATATGTAAAACCAATTATATAGAGAATTTTATTTCCTCCATTTTTATATTTAACTTATTTTTTTAGAGGGAGTCTCACTATATACCTTTGACTGCCCTGAAGCTAGCTGTGTAGACCAGGCTGGCCTTGAACCCAAGGAAACCCACCAGCCTCTGCCTCCTAAGTTCTGGGATTAAAGGTGTGTCCACCATACCAGGCTTTATAGTTACTATTTTAACCTTATCAAAAGTCCAAAAATTACCATTACATCCAAACTAGTCATTCACTGCTGCTTAATTTCTTATATTCCCAGTGTTACAAATTTGGCTTGTTCTTAAGTTTTGCTTTTGTACTTATTTTTATTTTTGCCTGTATCTTTTTCTGTGTACCGTGTGTACTTGGTGCCCACAGAGGCCAGAAGAGAGCTCCAGATCCCCTGGAACTGGAGTTATAGTTGTGAGCCGCTGTGTAGGTGCTGACACTGGTCCTCTGAAAGGCACTGAGCCATCTTTCCAGCCCTAATTTTGTTCTTACAATTAGTACTGAAACTCTCTAAGGTAGGATTATTAAATCAAAAGGTATGCATGTTTTTAAAACTTTTTTGCTCTGTATTGCCAAATTGTTTTTCTGACACATTCCGAATGACAGTCCTCTCAGAAAGTAAAAAGGCCACTTTGCTGCCCCCCTGCACGTGTTGTGATTTTTGTTTGTTTATTTGTTTTTACAAACATTGCACACCACTGCTTTTAAGACCAGTGTTTATTTGTTTCTAAGGCAAAAAGATAAAAATAAAATGTCCAAATTCCAATATCCAGATAAATGACATTCACTTATTAGAACATTCAGACAGCATAGAAAGCTGTTTGTCAAATGATGAAAATGGAAAGCAGGAGTCACAGCCATGTCTTTCCCCTCGTTTCCCATGTGTCCTTCTAAGAAAATGGACTGTAGCCAAGCATTAGAGTCCAGTGAGGGTGAAGCAGGAGGATGGTGAGAAACAAAGAAAGGGGGCGGGGAATGGGGGTTCAAAATGTGCATATCTGTAAGCTGCGAGTTAATGCGGATATGCATCCTTTGCACTGTCCACTGAAGGGTCACATCTCTTCATTATTTTAATGTTCTGTCTTTAAATTCACTTAACCATGACTTGAGGATCACATATCCAATCTGCTCTTTTCTTTTTCATAATCTCATAGACTCTTATTTGACTTTGCACAAGGATCTTTAAAGTGAATGTTTGAATAGATCTATGATGTAAAATTCTAAATACCTAAAATGTTGGACCAGGAAAAATTGGAATGTCTCCTCTTCCCAGCCCTCACCATCCCAGTCCTCCACACAGGCATCCAATTTTTTCTGTAGCCTGCAGAGGTTTACACTTTGGTGTGTGTACACTCAGGTATGTGTCCTACATGTATACAGTGTACATATACATGCATGTGCATATTTTCCCATTGCACAAATGATTATATGCTGCATACCATATTTTGCATATAGTCCATGCTAACTTTGAACTCATGGCAGTCGTGCCCCAGCTTCCCAAGTGGTGGGAGTAAAGGCATGAGCTACCTTGCCTGACTTTTACCTAGTTTTTTCATTTGTATTTTGTCTCTAAGTGTGTGTTGTATCAGTACATATGAAGTTTCTCATTCTATTAGTAACTGCATGGTAGTCCACTCCATGAAAGGACTTGTGTTGTGTGTGCTGGGGATGGAAGGGAGGACCTTGCCTGTGCTAGTCTCTCACTCTGCCACTGCACTACATCCCTAGACCTATAATTTATTTGGCCAGTCGCTTCTCAAAGAACGTTGTAGAAACGTACATATGAAGGCTGGAGAGATGACTCGGCAATCAGCATGTCCTGCTTTACAGAGGACCCAGGTTTGGTCCCCAGCACAGCAGCAGGCAGCTCACAACAGCCTGTATCTAGCAGTGAAAGTGAAGACTTGAAGACTCAGTCTTCAAACACTCTGTTCTTCAGGGTTTCTTGAAGGTGCCCATCTGGTGGTACCAGCCTGCAAGACTGTCAGGACACTGGGAGAGTCGAGACCACTCCAACTGTGCCTCTCCTCAAGGCAGCAGCTGGGGATCTGCTCCCAGCCAAGGTAAGAACAGTGCCCTGGGAGTCAGCGCAGTGCTTACATAAAGAACGCCAGGTTGAGGGCTGGAGCAGGGCCTCCGCAGTCAAGAGCACTGGCTGCTCTTCCAGAGGACCTGGGTTCAGTTCCCAGCACCCACATGGCGGCTCCCAACCATCTGTAACTCGTCTCCACAGTATCCCACACCCTCTTCTTGCCTCCTCAGGCACTGCCTGCACATGGTGCACAGACTGCTTGCAGGCAAAACACCCATACACCTAAAGTAAAAGTATAGATATATACATATATATGCATATATATTATATACTTATGTGTGGATATATATATAAGTATATATGTATGTTGCACAGATCTTAAAAGGTCTTATTAATAAAAACAAACACGGAGCCAGGTATTGGGGTGAACACTGAAAGATCAGAGAAACAGAACAAGCCACATCCAACCTCACCTTGCCAGCTTCTCAGCTGATCTTGTTTCCTCAAGCTGGAAGCCTCTGAGTCCTCATATGAATGGATCTCAGCTGAACTGCTGCTAAAAGCCTAAGAGCTTAAAAAGCCTAAAAAGCCTCTAGTTCCTGGTTCTCACACCTCGCCTTATACTTTTCTGCTTCCTGCCATCACTTCCTGGGATTAAAGGCATGTGTTTTTTCCAAGCAGGACATTAGATCCCAAGTCCTGGGATTAAATGTGTATACCACCATGCCTGGATTCTATGTCTGTCTAGTGGCTGTTCTGTCCTCTGATCCCGGATAAGTTTATTAGGGTGCACAATATATTGGGGGACACAATATCACCACATTTCCCCTTTTTTGTCTAAAATAATAAAAGAAGTTTATGACTAATATAAGATAAACTATATCCAATAAGTATATACAATATATACAGTCAAGAATTGCATTAACAATGTCCACTCCATTAACATTTGACAAAATCAGACAAAAAAAATTTCATTATTTGTCGTATTTAAAACAAGTAGTTCCTTTTTAAAAGTAGATTCAGTGATCTACCTTTTATCTTATCATATGTACATATATACATATGTATATATGGCAAGTTGAAAATCAAAAGCTAGTCATTCCTTTATAACATCTTCCATACTAACGTCCATTTTTAAGCAGTGCTTTGTGAGAGCTCTGGGAAGCGCTGTGATCTTAGCACTTGCCCTAGTTTGCTTTCTGTTATAGTAAAACACGTTGACCAAAAGGAACTTGGGAAGGAAAGGCAAATAAGCCTCATAGTTCACATGATTATCCATCATTGAGGGAAGTCAGGATAGGAACTCTAGCAGGAACCTGGAGGTAAGAGCAGAGGTAACTGAAGCAGAGACCATGGAGGAAATCTGCTTACTGACTTGCTTTTCAGGCTCACATTCAGATAACTTCTTGCAGAACTATCTGCCCAGTGGTAGCACTGCCCACAGTGGGCTGGACTCTCCCACATCAATCAATAAAATGTCCCACGTGCTTGCTTGCCTACAGGCAATCTGATGGAGACATTTTTCTCAGTTGAGTTTACCTTTTCCCAGATGACGCTAGTTTGTATCAAGCTGACCAAAACATGAACTAGCATGGAGATCTTGAGTATTACTAATGCCTGGTACTTTTTCAAAGACCTTTTATGTGGCAGCTCTCACGGGCCTCAGGGCAACAGTCCCACTTACTGTCATGGGCCTACATAATTGTGGCTCACCATTCCCATGACTACAAGGGTAAGAGCCAGAGCTGGAGCCCAAACACATCTTGCATAGTTCCAGGCCTTTTGGAGTCTTTACCAAAGCTCCTAGGGGCTGCTGCTTGGGTGTCATCCAGCTGACTTGTTTGAAATACAGACAGCAGAAACTTGCTGTCAAATTCAGACTGCAGCTCATGCATTACAGTGGACACAGCCCCCAGCAGGAAGGGAACTGCCTTTGCAGAGTCCCACTTCACTACAGCAAGTGTGCTTCAGGTCTGGAGGCGTGAGTAAAGGGAACGCATGTGTTAGCAGGCCCAGCGCTTTAGGGATGCGGTGTGGTTGCTCTGTCTCTTACTTAACCTTGAGCTGTTTTGGTGCTTTGAAGAACAAATAGTATTTGTTCTTGTTTTAAACCTCCATGAGGAAATCAATGTAAATAAGTCAAATTCTTCTCTAAGTGTCAGCTGTGGCATTGCAGAGAATTATTCTGATTAGATTGTATGAGTTCATTGTCAATAGTTCTGAAGATACCTAGGTGCTAGAAATCATGATTACATATAGAGAGGGGACAGGTTTAGAAAGCATGTTTAACCTGCTTCTCCTGGAAAGTAAAGAGAAAGATTCACCTTGGGTCGTGCTTCTGTGTCACAGTGGGAACTCTTCATTAGAATTTCTGAGTGTTTGGGGGACATAAGAACCACTGGTAAGCTGGTAGTAGTAGATGCACTTGATCTCCCCATTCTCAGAAGACTGAAGCAGGAAGATTAAGAGTTCAAGGCCAGCCAAACAACTTACCAAAACCCACTTAAGGAAGAGAACTCCATTTAATTATGTAGAATCAACCTGCAATTTCTTCGTATGTGTTAGCAGGGTGCTCCACAGTAATCAAGAAATATAATTTTTAAAAAATGAGTGTGGAACTTAAATTTTAGTTATTATTTTCCATGAGAGAACATTTGACATGTTCCCCCATCATATCCTCTGTGTGTGTGTGTGTGTGTTCATTCTTGGGGCATATGTGAAAGTTGTAGGTCAACTTTGTGGAGTTGGTTCCTCTTTCTACCTTTACATGGATTTAGGAACTTGAACCCAGGTCACCAGTTTTTCCCAGAAAAGGACCTTTATCTGCTGTGCCACTTCACCGGCCACCATATTTACGTGTTTTGAGACAGGGGAGCCCTGACCGGCCCAGTCAGTAGATCAGAGTGACCCAGACATCAGTGATCTTCCTATACCTGCCTCCAAATACTGGATCTGTGTGCTCGGCACCCAGGCATTGTCTTTTGGTTTGGGTTTTATTTTTAAGCATACATAGATCCTCTTGTTAAGATTTGCTTCATTCCATGAATATTTATTTACTATAGCACCCAGCATAGCAGACACTGGGAGATGAAAGCCCTAACTGCCTGCCTCCTCTTGAAAATCTTGCTCATAAATATGAAAAGTTCAGGTAAGTATTCTGAGAAAGAAAAAGAACATAGAGTATCTGGCCAACGGTCTTCTGTGAGGCAGGAAGGAATGGGGGAAAGCAGCCAGCAGGGAGGCAGCATTGAGTGTAAGCCAGGCTGCTGAATGGCCAACAGTGAAGTCCTGAGCAGGTACAAAGGGCTCAGGTCAGAGGTTCAGACAGCACTCTGGTGAGCCTGGTTACAGTGTTGAGAACATGGCAGAGCACTTGAGAAACATGAAGTAAGTAAGGTTAAGTTCTTCCCAAACATGCATCTCTGTCCTTTTGAAGGTGCCCCTGGCCCTGAGCCTGCAGACGTTACCCTCCTCTACTTGGGAGATGTGGAGATCTCAGAAGAGGCCACATTGGTGGAACTGAAGTCAAAGGTCAGGCCCCTTCCTGAAACATTCTTTGGTGTTGATATGGCTTCTTCCAGGGAGATATTAATTAATGTATTCTTCTATTTCCTCTTCCCCCAATTACAGTCTGTCCTGATATGGCATGTGTTATATGCCATGGTCAGGGGTAAGTATCAGCAGGCAGCCCACGCTCAACACAGACACCGTGGTATCTGTTGGCGCCGTTGCTCTCATGGTTTCCACTCACCCAGTCCTCACAGGCATGCTGGGCTTGTGTTTGGATCTGTCCTCGGGGACTCGTGGCCTATGTTCATTTTGACTTTTTAGGAAACATGGCTTCTTGAACCATCTGTAAATCATTCCCTTTAGCTCTTCATTGATATTGTTTGTACATTGTGTCCACTTGTTGAATGTCATTGGTTCTGAGCTGTGTGCTGTGGGTTTCCCTTGGTCAGCTGAGAGCTGACTATATGGACGTTTGTTGTCTGTGGAAGGCTGGATGGCCTACAGCACACAGTGATGAGACAGCGGCTTGTGCTGCTGTTAGACTGCCGTGAGCACTGCTTCTGCTGCTGCAGAGAGATAAGGTGCCTAGTGTGGCCTGCGGCGGGCATCTTTTGTGTCCCCAGGAAATGAAATAACCCTCCTGGAGAAAAGCAGTGGTTCCATTCCCATGAAAACAAGTGGGAAGACCTTTTTATTCCTGGTACTCAGTTGAAAGATTCAAGGTGGCCATTTTTAGGCAAAAAACTAATGCACAATGGCTGCTTTCCATGCTTTATCCCCATATGAAAGGTGCTTAAAGTTTCCTGCCCCTATGGAATTAGATCACGCAGTTTGGGCCTGCCTGTTAGAGCCAAAGTCTTTTAACTATTTCAAAACCAAAAGTTCTGTAACCGAAGAGCAGATGTGTTTATATACTTGTGTCATGTAGATGAACAAGCAGGCTCTGTGTGTGTAAGTCGCACCCATGTAGGATTGATTCTTAAGTGGCTTTATAAAAACATGACTAGGAAGTTTTTCAATTTGATTTTAATGACACACGCCTTTAATTCTAGCACTTGGGAAGCAGAGGCAGGAGGATCTCTGTGAGTTCATGGTCAGCCTGGTCTATATAGTGAGTGCTAGGACAGCCAGGACTACATAGAGAAACCCTGTCTCAAAACAACAAACAGAACAACAAAAAATTCCAGCCATGAGTGCTAGTACATACTTGTAATTACGTAAGAGGCTAGGCAGGAGGATTATCCAAACTGGGTTGCAGAGCAGAAGCCTGTCTCAAATTTTAAAAATAATAACATTTTTTAACTTGGATTTAGAAATAGAAAGCTCATTTTTCTGGTCTGTTTCAGTGAAAGGAATATAAAAAGTACCAGGATATACTTCATTTAAGACAGATATTTCTGTAATGTTACGGGGTTTTTTGAGGCAGATATGATATATCCCAGGCTGACCTGGAATACAAACATGTAGCCAAGGATGGCCTTGAACTCCTAATCCTCCTGTCTCCACCTCCCAGAGCTGTGGTTGTGGGCATTTCCTACCACACCAGACTCTTGTAGTTTCTAATAGATTTATTGACACTCTGACACTGAAGTGCTTGTCCCTTGGAGTTACGTAGTGTTTCATTCAGATGCTTTGGAGTGCTTTTAAAATCAGAGACAAATGTCTGTTTCTTTTTCTAGGCCATGGCTTTGACCTCTGTCTCAAAGCTTGCAGTCCAGTCTACAGCCCTTCTTAGAGTTTGGACAGTGGAGAGCAAACGCCCCAGCAGGCTCTTGCGCATTGACTGGCGGCAGCTCAAGTAAGTATCTCAAAGGATTCCTGGCCAACTTCCTGCTGCCACTGTAGGGGTTAGGGGGCAAGTAGGGTCCATGAGGGAAGCTGTGCCATGAGTCAGATTATCCCAGAAAACCCATCCCTAAGAACTTACAGTTGGATAAGCTTCTTGTCCCAAGTTAACTCTGGAATAATATCAGCCTCCATGGTAAGATCAGACATAGCATTGTGCATTTTCTCTGTGCCCTAGAGACCACAAGATGATAAGTTAAAGGAGTTCAGAGTGACTCAAGAAATAGAGCTCGGATATTCAGGGCACACACATGACCAGCTGCTCCACCTCTAGAACCCTAGTGGGAATGTTTGGAGTATTTAATTTTAGTTTCCTTTAGCAAAAGCAGCCCTAACATGTTCTTTCATTTCTGCCCAATTATCAACCAAAAAGCACTCCAGGCAACCTTGGCCAGAGGGGTGTTTGATTGGCATCTGGCCGTCTTCCCAGAGCTGGGTCTCCATGTGCAGTGAGGAATGAACAGCCCAGTGTCCTCAAAGCAGCCACCGCAGTGCAGATGCTCTGCTCTCTGAAAGCCTGGCTCCTCAAGTGCAGCACTCAGACAGCACCCCCTTTGTTCAGGGAAGTGTTAGAATTGAGGCCTGGGGCTCGGAGAAAACCTACTGACTTACTCCATTGCTCTGTTTGAATTTCCAGGGAGTACAGACTGGGCCGGAGAGCAGAGCTCTGCTTAGAGCTTCTTCAAAAAGAGGAGGACTTGGGGTAAGGAAGCCCGTTGCACACCTCCCACAGGGTGGCAGTTTCCCTGAAAATGTAGGGGCCTGATCAGAAGTGTGGTTTTCTCACTGCATCTGAATAGCCCAACAACTCCGACTGTAACTGGGTGTGGCTGAAGCAGGAGTCCCACAAGTTCCACGCCAGCCTAGACTATGTAGCAAGAACTTGCCTCAAAAACTCTAGATTGTGTTCTAGAGAAAGCCACTATAGCTCACTTTGGTGTCAGTAGCAGCAAGTGTTAGTTTTTCTGTCATCCCCAAGGAGTTACTGAGCTCTTGGCAACCTGAAGCATTAAGGGAGGCACACCCCCAACTCTCCCCAGGGCGTGTGATTTAGAGTGGTTCCCGTCACTCTGCCCCTGCTGACACAACGGCGGCGGCGTGCTGAGTGATGCATTTGCAGGTGTCTGTCTCCTGGTCTGCTACAGAAGTGCTCTGAGAGCAAACTGTTCATTTTTTCATTGCTGTAGCCCCAGGACCTGCAATAGTATGTGTGATGTAGTAATTATTTATATCCTAAAGAAGTACCCCCACATCCTGTACACTCCAAGCATTTTGTGCTTTTTGCACATGGGAAAGTGTTTCTATGACCTTTATGACTGTCAGTGAGCACTGTCTTCCTTCTCCCCATTGCAGTGAGATTGCTCTTATGTCAGCCTGTTCTGAAAAAGTGCCCTTCCATCCAGGCCTGACCTTCCCTCAATCCCAGCCTCTTTCTAAGAGTACATGTGTGGACAGGGAGTTTAGGGACCAATTCATGTGAACACTTTGAGTCTCTTAAATGCTTTCATCTCCTTGAAAGTGAAGTCATGGTGGTTTCTGACCCCATAAGCAGAGCTCATGAGTATTGATTTCGCCCTCAAACCCACCTTGAATATTTATCATTTAGATGCCTCCTGAATTGGCAAATGAAAACAGGTCATCTTGTTTATGACTTTTCCAGTACTGTAATTACCACTAAGCCTTTTCCCAACAAGCTTATAAACCTGTATTTTATGAGCATGGGTGATGTGTGTGTTTTTCATGTTTCTCCAGAAGTTTCTTAGACAATCTGATTGGTTTGAACCCTTTATCTAGAGTGACCAGACTCTGACAATGTCTTTCACAGTAGTGGTAGCCTTGTGCCACACAGCTGTTTTCCATGTGCCCCTTGTCACGCTGCTGCAGGACCTCTGTCCTGCTGCACACCTGAGGTGGGGAGCCTGGTCCATCGTGCCCTGCAGCAGCCATCTTTTCTATGCTTTTGCCTGGTGCCCACTTTGCCCTCCTGCAGCCCCCGGGATGTGCTGCTGAGGACACAGCTACGCATCCCTGGTGAGCGAGCCTACACCCTGGCCATGGACCTGGTATGGGACACCACCCGAGGATGGACTGCTGGCTCCTTGAGGCAGAGAGTGGCTGATTTCTATTCTCTTCCTGTGGAGAAGATTGAAATTGCCAAATATTTTCCTGAAAAGTTTGAGTGGCTTCCAATATCTAGCTGGGTGAGTTGGGCTTTCTCAGAGAAAGCAGAGCTGGTTGACCTGAAATTTAGAACCAAGTTTTTCACAGCAGTAGAGAGTCCGGTGAAAACTTCCAAGTTGAATTTTATTGATATTTGATTTTCCAATAGAATCAGCAAGTTGCCAAAAGGAAAAAGAAGAAAAACCAAGATACTTTGCAAGGGGGACCATATTACTTGAAAGATGGAGACACTATTGGCATTAAGGTGGGTTAAAAGTGAATTTACCATTTTGAAACAGAAAGATCAAATATTTTGTAGAGAAACTTAGCAGATAATCTTGTTTTATACAAATTGTGTCAGAGAATGAATGAGAAAGAGGGGAAAGACAGATAATTCATTGTGAGGGAGGCAGAGCCTTGAGACCAACCCTGCCAAGGACAATAACAAAGGACTTAGGCCAGCTTGCTTGTCCTAGTCTGTCTATCCCTCTGATAAAATACCCTGACAAAAGCAACTCAGGAGAGGAAGGGCTTATTGGAGCTCACAGTGCCAGGGTAGAGCCTGTCATGGTGAAGTCCCAGGGACAAGGGCCTGAGAAACCTTGTCACATCACAACCAGAGTCAGGAAGGGTGGGGAGTACATGCTTGCTGCTCAGTTTGTCCATTTTACAGTCCAGGATCCTGTGTCCAGAGAGTGATGCAACTTGTAGTAGGCAGGTCTTCCACCTCAGTTTAGGCAGCCCCGTTCAGGATATCCCCACAGGCAGGCCCCTCTCCCCAGTGATTCTAGATTCTGTCAAGTTGTCAGGTAATACGAACCATCACACCCAATAAACATACAAATCTAACTCTAAATAAAATAGTAGCAAACAGCCAAGCATGGTGCCTTTCCCTGTAATCACAGAACTTGGGAGTTGGAGGCAGGAGGATTATAAGTTTCAGGCCAGTCTAGACTTTAAGTTTATTTTATTCATTTGTGTGTATGTGTAGTTATGCATGCACAGAGTCCAGGAGAGGACGCTGGGTATCCTGCTCTAGCACTTTGCTTTTGCTGAACCTGGAACTAATCTGGTGGCCAGCAAGCCCTGGTGGTCCTCTGTCTTCACCCCTCTAGTGCAGAGGTGGCCAGCATGAGTAGACATGCCTGACTTTTCCCACATAGTTGCTGGAGATTTGAATTCAGGTTCTCAGACTTGAACAGCAAGTCCTTACCTGCTAAGCCATCCTCCCGGCCATAGAAAGGGTAGAACAGACTCTACAAAGTTGTCTTCTGATCTCCACACGTTGTGGCATGCTCATGTTATGTGCATGCCCCCCTCATACACATACACACACACACACACACACACACACACACACACACACACACACACACACGCAAATAAATATACTGACTGAAAAAAAAATCTAGTTTTTCAAAAACCAGTTACATCTGAGTATCTTGTCAGTTTGAATAGTTTACTACAAGCCTGTTGTAAATATAGGCCAGACTGAAAATTTGGTCTTTATTGTTTTGAAATGTAGAATCTCCTGTTTGATGACGATGATGACTTCAGCACAATCAGAGATGACATTGGGAAGGAAAACCAGAAGCAGCTGGCTTTGGAGAAAAAGAAAAGGTAACTCTGAGGCTTGGCCAGGCCCTACTCAAGGCCACCAGGAATGAAACCTGGCATTCTTGCTACCCCTTCAGACATCTCATCTGATATTCTGCAGGGCCCTAGTTGTCACCCAACAGTGTTCCAGGTCAGGCCCTGTCATGATTATCCCCAAGAGCTGGAACATTGTGTATAGCTGCTACTCCTGTGTGCAGCCAGGCACACCCCCTTTATGTGCGACTGGAATGGTTGTGTCCTTACCAGCCAGCACTGCTTCCCACTTTTTTCCATCTTATTTTTTGAGACTTAATGTTATTATAGGCTTCCAGATTCAAAAGCCACCAATGGGACTCATTATAGGCTCACCTTCATAAAGGACCAGCATCACTGTTCCCTACACACCCTCTCAGAGAGCATGCCCATCACAAATGGTGTATGGCACTCTGCTGCCATACACGGGTGAAGCTCAGAGTAACTAGTGGCACAGATACTGGTTAATCTGTAGAGCATGTCTCTGTGAGTGTGATGGCTAGGTCAAAAGCTAGGACTGCTAGTATAAACATACCTGCTAGTAGAAAGGCCAACGAGCGAATAAAAACATACAGAGTTTGAGCAGACAATTCACAGAAGGGAAATGCAGACAGCTTGTCAGCATACAGAAAATGTTCAACTAAGTTCATTCATCAACAAAATGTCAATTCAAACTACTACACATTCACTAGCATTGCTGAAATGATGCCACCTTGGTAAGAAGACAGTGCCTGGGACAGTGGCCCAGCTGGCAGGTGTAGAGATGGAACAACACTTGGGAGGTGCTTCGCACTACTGAGGAGTACACACCTGTCACACAGCAGTACCCTCAGAAACAGTAGAAAGTGCACAGTAGCCTGAGCTCAGCCTTCGCATGAGTCTGTCACAGGAGTTGTCTACAGAGGGCACTGGGCAGTGTGAATGCCAGACCAGCAGCCACAGTGCCATGATTGTGTTTGGGAGTCACGGTAAAGACTGGTCTGCTAAGTGGTGAGAGAGAGTGGTGGTTACTTGAGGACAGAGACTGAGGAAGCAAAGTGGAGCTGACTGAACTGTCACATAGGTGTGTGGCTATGATTTGGGGACACTGTGAATGTTAACTTCCAGTTTAAAATGTGAAGGAGAGAAGGGTTACACTGTTGGATGTGCAGCCAGGATGTGGGGAACTCCTTCTTACAGGGATGGCACAAGTGAACTGGGACCCTCAGATGGGCAGCTTGAAAACATCTGTCCGACTTGCAAACCCTATTCTATGTTGAGCCCTAGTATCAGGAATGCATTTGGGAGCCATTCTAAGTACCCTTGGCACAGGGCCTGGAGAGATGGCTCTTGCTGCTTTTGCAGAGAGGACCTAGCTTCAGTTCCTAGCACCCACATGGTGGCTTCTGACCTCCACAGGCACCAGGCATGCAGACAAAACACACATACACATGAAAGTAAATCTTAAAAAAAGAAAAAAACTAAATAGGCCCCTCACCCATGCCTGTGTATCAGTGCCACCCTCTGTCTCCCACAGCCGAGAAGTCCTGCGTGCACAGAGCAGCGATGTGTTCTCCAGTGCAGAGATGCGCACTCGACCCCGGGGACCAGAAGCTTCTCTGTCCATCCATGTTGCAAGCTTCAGATAGCCCCTGCAGCCGTATGTACTGTGTTCCAGATAGAACCACTCACCAGTCCCGTGACCGCTGCCTTGTGGGTTTATGGTGGACAATCTGGTTGCCTCCATAGCCAGTGATACCAAGTCTTCAGCTTTGTGACAAAGGGGTGACACTTGTCAGGCCAAGCAGGTACACCTGATCACCAGCTCTGCAACACAGCAGCCGCAGAGCTGGTCAGACCCAGACACTGCCAGTCAGTATAGACCTCCCGAGCCTGGCCCCAGCGGCCTCTTTCCATAAAGCGTGCTCCTGGACAGTGGCAAGTTGTTCAAGGAGGACAAATCTGATAGCTAAGACACATGGTCAGTTGCTTACACTGTTGAGGTGACCCGTTAGCCATCTAAAGCTGAAGCTGCAAGGAAAGGGTATGTGTGTCCTGAGTTCATTCCTGATTCCAGCCCTCACTTATAGCATGTGCCTCTTCTTGGACAAGTTCAAGGTAGGACTCTAAGACAGCTCAGGCTGACATTCCCTTGGTGTGATGTTGACCATCTACAACCTGGCAAGAGGCAGGAAATCATAGAAGCCTAGCAACAAATCCAGGTTCCCAGTTGTCCTGGGCAGACTGGCCTTTTCCTTCTCAGTCAGCACATGTAACTAGCTGATTTAAGAGATTTGGTATTTATGCACTGTAACTAATACACTATCAAAACAGTATCTATTACTGAACTGGCAGGTTTAGGACCCCGGACTGACTTAGTCTAAGACAGCACTCCTAAGAGAAGTTGTCAGGTCTCAGTTTCTCTTACATGTCTTCATGTAACAGAACTCAGGTAGGGAGAGACGGGAAAAGTAACTCTGGCCTGGGCTTCAGCTGTCTCCTGCTGGCTAAAGCCTCTCACATTCTGGTATTGCTATGCTGACTTCTCTGTGGAGCTGACACTCAGCAGGTAATCCTGTTCTTCCTTTGTCTTCTCAACACCATTTTGCCAGAGTTGGTGTCATTTTAGGTGACTGTTTCTGTGGAAGCATGGATCTTAAGATGCTGGCTTTGGACTAGTGAGGGATCTTACAGCTACACACCATGGGGTTCCAAGATACCCACACAGTGAACATCACTTGACTACAACTGAGTCCCCTGGGTAATGGCTACTGTGTCTTGTACTGTAACTGACGCGGCTCCTTAGTTTGCCCTTTCACCCCCGCTTCTGGCAGCAGAACTGATGGACAAGCTGAGACACTGCTTTTAGAAGACGTGCCTCAAGGGCTGGCTGCAGCCCAAGCCTGTTGACAGGCCTTCCTATTTGGTTGGTTTTTGTTTGTTTTGTTTTTTAATTGGGAGATATAACAGGCTAAACAGAGGGGGGAAACACTAAGATTGTATTAAAGAAAAAATAAACCATTTTTAAAGTTGCAGCCCTTGGTTCTGTCATACACTGACTGCTTTGTGTCCTGCTGCTTGAAGAGTATAGCCTTTTTTCCAGGCATACTTCAGACACTCAACAAACATGGCTTATAGTAGAAATACTGCTTTGGCAATAAGTGTATTTTGGCTTAAAGTAAATCTAGACTCAAGAAAAAGTATTTTGGAAGAAACTGGCTGTCACATAGCTCTGTTCACTATTCTGGGGAACAGGATCCGGTCAGGGCCAAGGTGGTACCAAGAATTTCCTGTCAATCCAAAACTGTGGTTTCAAAGCTGCTACCTTCCCTCTAGATCAGACTTAACTATTAGGGTCTCAACGATGGCAGAATCTTCTCACTACCTAAGGGAGCACAAGCAGCTCCCTCTTTGAAGTTCAGTAAGCCAAACATCAGTGTTTTGAGGTGATTCGCGGCACCTTGACAAGAAGCATGAACAGCAGCTACAGTCCACCATTTGAGGCTCCTGCACCGGCTTGACCTTTTTTGTTGCTAGTGACTAATCCAGGGCTGTGCTGGCTGAACTGCCCATCTGACAGACACACACACACACACACACACACACACACACACACCCCAGATTACAATGACTGTTTTGCTTTACAGCCACTAAGTCTTCAGAGCACCTAGCAACTGTCAGAGCACAGGAATGAGGACAGGAATGCTGAACGGAAGATCAAAAACAGGCTTGTTTTTATTATACAGAGAAGAACTTATTTACAACTCTCTGATGCGGACTATGTACATAACAATACAAGAGGCGTCGGCTCCAGGTGGTCACTATAAATTAAGATTATAAATATGAGGGTTAGCCCTACCTGCAGGCACAAAACCTTTTCTCCAATTCCTCAGGGATCCTTCCCTCTCTCCCCCCTCTGACAGGCCCCTCCAGCACTCAGACTGGACCTCTCATTTCTTGTTGACTGTATAAACAGTGCTGTGTCAGTCATGGACAACACTGATTTCCAGCACCCCTCACCCAAATGCAGTGCTTTCTCGAGAGGCCACTGAGGCTTTGAGTGTTGCCCTCAGTTGCTTCTCCTCCTCCGCAGGTTCCTCCTCACCTAAGATTCTGTTGGTCTGTCACAGGCTCTGTGACTTCTCTGAAGGCAGATGATCCCTGCATTCACATTCAGGTCTCAACTGACTGCTCAGTGAGAAACAGAACAGACGGAAAAGTGACAGCTGTTTCCATTCAGGGTTGCTTTCATGGAGGCAGTGAAGTCCACAGACAGGCAGAGATTCTCCCAGCCCACATGTGATAAGCAGCGGGCCCCACAGAGACAGGCAGTTGCTGTGGTGCAACTCTAGGCCTGGGGCACAGTGCAGCAGCGACTGCGCTGTAGGCTCTCTATACGCCACTCTACTGGCCAGGGCTCTCAGATTTGCCTGTGACTGACAGGGAAGGGAAGATGCCCAGGGCGTCTGTCTGCAGAACAAGCAGCACATCAGCCCTGCCTCCTCAGCTGGGGCTGCTGTAGGCCCCACCCAGGGTCCAAGCTCAGCACTTCCTTCTCATGTCAGATAGGAAAGCACTGGCAGAGTTCACGGCACTGTCCTCTCTAGGTAAGGACACAGCCCAGCAGCCCTCCTGCCAAGGCTGAGCTAAAGCCCTTTCCAGCTGGTCTACAAGTCCCTGTGAGGAAAGTGGGGAAAAGGGGAAGTCAGTGGCAATGAAGGCCAGGGGCATCCTCACCTGGGAACTGCCCACAGCATGTAGTCTGGGCCTTGTGGAGCTTCTGCTACCAACAGTGCCACCTGCTGTTTGAGAACCAGTTCTGCCCAGCAGATAGTGGCAGGGCAGCAGCATCGTGGGCTATGGTTAGAGTCCTCACAGCAGATGAGAAGTCACTACAGAGCCTGAGACTCTGGGCCACCTGAGATGGACCCAGACTGCCCCTGCTGACTATTCATTCTCCCATGGCATACATCGTCTCCAGCACCCAGGAAGCTTGGTCTCCACAGTAATGCTGAGCTAGTGTAAACTCATCCTTGTCTGCCCCAGACTAGACTGCAGACGCCTGTAGCATCCTGAGGAGATACATGGACTGTCCACATGCTTAGAGCCCAGTGGAAAGGCCAGTGCCCTAAGGCCTGGCCTTAGCAGGAGGGCTTTCCTGTCCTTCACAGATTCTAATAAGCCTGGGAACACATCCATGTCACTTTCAAACCAGGAAAGTACATAACTTTTGTTTCTAAAAACTAAAACTCATGAACAAAGGGGGCAGTAGCAGTGGGTGGCCTTTGCGGGGCTGCTGTGAAGAACCACAGGAGTGGCTGTCAGGCACAGAGAACATTCTGGTAAGGACCACTGAGGCTGGACCCAACTCTGCTTCTGAGACCCAGTAGAGGTGGAGATGGTACTGCCCAGTGTGACCAATAAAGGACACTGAAAAGGAGTACACAGGACAATCCGAGCATGTGGCCCAGGTGAGAAGGTTCTGCAGGGGTGCCAGGTGCTGGGAGGTCAGGCTTCACCATATTCTCTGTGGCCCACAAGGCAGGTCAGCGAGAGCCACAGTGGGACTGCCACAGTCCGCCCCAAGACTGCAGCTAGGAAAGGGGTTCTCAAAGGTAGCTGTGTTGGTAATGTTCAAGACTTCAAAGCTGTTACCAAGGGGCATCAGGCTTCCTGTCATTAACAAAGGGAATAGCACCATGAGAAAGGCCAGGGGCTGAGTGGTGGCAGTGTCCTCCCTGGGCCTCAGTCTCGGGAGGAGCGGAAGATGCAGGCAGAGAATGCAGAGGCTAGGCCTCGGCGGCAGGGGAGCTCCGGCTCAGCTCCTTGATCCCACAAAGGATCCTCTTCATGTGGCCCACTTTGGTCACGCCGAGGTCCTGCAACAGAGAAGATAGGCACCATGGATATCAGGAAGAGGGCTCAGGCCAGAGGCTTTACAAACTGGCTGCCACCAATGTTTTCTCAGTCTCTTTTTCTAATACAAATGAGGAAAATACCAGCGGATGAAATAGGAAGGAATCAGCACAAACATCAGTCATGCAGATACTCAACACATGGCTCCTGTAGCCTACAAAGACTGCTGTCATGAAGGACAGCCAGCAAACAAAAGAAAAGAGGCCTGACAGCAAGTGGGTGGCAACCTTGGAAGAGCCACCTGTCAAGGAAGTCCCCATGGCCTTTTGCCGCCTTGGGACAAAACCAGAAACAGTGCCCAAAAGACAGCTCTTCAAGGCCAAGCAGGCCAGGGCTTAGCTATGTAGTGCAATGGGTGCAGACCTGACCACACATGTTCAGGGAGGGGAGGATGAGCAGCCTGACCCTCCTCCCAGGCTTGAGAAAGCAGACTCTTCCATCTTCACTCATATGGAGCACAGTAGGGCCCACCAGCCACTGGGACTTAGAGCTTGTCAGCTGAACCTGTACCACGGGGCTGCATTCCCTGGTTTCTAATGTTAGGATATTACCTTCTTACGTGGCTAAGAAAGCCACCGCTTCCCCCATTGTGTCTGCACTTGGCCTTGCTTATCTGTCAGAGAAAGTCACCACTGATAAAAGCAAGGACCATAGTCAACCTGAGGTACACAAAAAGGTCCAAGAACCAAGAACTGTGTGATGACTGGTGATGCTAGGATGCGGCAAGGTCAGGGAAGAGAACAGAGCTGAAAGGAGTGTGTAAAAGCCCAGGTGTGGGTTCTAGAAGACACCTGTGAAGTACCTTGAGGTCCCTCCGCTCCAGGTGCAGGAGCTCAGAGCCCCGGATGTCGTGCCTCGTGAAGATGTCCTTATACTCACAGAGACTGAGGTGCTCCAGCCAGGCAGCAACCTCCTCTGTCCCCCAGAGGTGAACTGTCAGAGACGGAAAAGCACGAGTGCAGTGAATGCTCAGAGCCCAGCAGCCAACACCAAGACACCCAGCAGTGCTACCCAAGATGCCTCCAGCAACCAGCACCCAAGACATCCCAGCAGTGGCACCCAAGATGTCCCCAGAAGCCAGAACCCATCACCTAGCCACAGGCACTGTGCTCCAGCAGTGCAAAGGACACAGAGAGCCACCCTCCTCTGAGGGGCATGCACTGCAGGAGTGCTGGCTACTCCTGCCAGGTGGGTCACCAGCCTTTTGGATACCTCTGTGTTCCAGAGGCATTAAACACACCAAACACAAAGGGAACATCTTTGTGACTAAAGCCAGCCTTTCCTCCGGCTTCCAGAGGAGCTCACAGCTGGAGCACTACAGGGAAACATGCAGAGACTTAGGCCGTGCAGAGTCAGATCCACCATCATGCACATAAACCGAATTCTAGACAAACATGCAAAGACGAAAAATCAAACAGGCGCTGCCCTGAGTGGTGGCAGATGCCACACCAAATCCAGCCCTGGGCCCCAAAGGTGCCAGACACAGCCACAGTGCTCTGGGCCGACCACTGAGATACATTTTAAGCCCCAATTTACTGATCCAAGGGGAGAAAAATGTCCTTTAGCGCCATTTCCTATTGATTTCTTCACCCGCAATCACTGGTGGCCTGGAGTGCCAGGCTTAGGAACCTTGATCAGTGAATCAATTAAATGGGAATCGGCAGCCTGACAGAAGGAGCAGGCACAGAGGACCCCAGCACAATCTGAGTTTTGTGTCTCCAAGTTTGTCTGTCATTTCTGTTGTCGTCCTCCCTACCTCAAGCCCCCAAATTCAGGGTAGGCAGGTCAGCTCAGTTGCCCATCACCCCACAGTCTCCACGGAAGGTGTATTTGAGCAGGGCATTACATCAGTCAGTACCCAGACAGAGAAAGGAAGCAAGCAAGGTTTGGTCTTGTAGGTACAAGACAGACTAGTGCAGCCAATGTGACTAGGGATCACAGCACAAGGACCAAGGGGGAAAGCCTCAAGGATAAGGAGAAAAGCAGAGACCAGGAGAATTGAGCCAGGACAGCTGGCATTGACAGCCAGAGAGAGACAGACGCAGGAGAGCGGCAGGTACCAGGGGCTCCTAGGCTACTGTGAACTTCTTTGTTCTTATTATTTTTCTCCTTTTTAAACTTCGTCACAAGGCGGAATTTACCACTGCGGCTGCGTTTAGAAAGATCCAGCATCACATTCTGTTGGAGAAAGTAGGAAACACTGAGAATAAGGAACTCACTTGCCAAGACCTAATCTATCCTTGGGGGTTGGGGGTAGGAAGAAACACATTCACTAAATGTTTGATTCTCTTATTCTTATACATTTGTTTGGGTTTATTTATTTGTGTGTAAACCATGTATGCATGGGTGCCCAGGGAGGCCAGAAATGGGCATTGGATCCCATGGAAGTGGAGTTACATGTAGTTGTGAGCTGCCTGATGTAGGTGATGGGAACCAAACTTGGGGTTGTCTGGAAGGGGTACTTGGGTTCTTAAACTCTGAGCCCCAACATCCTCATCCTTAGTTTCACATCCTGCTGCCAAAGGTTCCAACAGACTAAGCTGGGCAGAGGTGCTATTTCGTATCATTTACCTCCTGTACTATGTTAAAGAGGACATTGTCTCCTGTGTTACAGGAGGCCAAGATGACTTTTTCTCTTGGCCCCTTCTGTTCCCATCTCTAAGATACCAGAAGCCCAGAGGCAGCCTAGGGCTTGTCCTTGCCAGATACCTCCCTCTTCTGCCTCCTTCAGCTTGCTCTTCCTATTGTAGGTGGATTCTATCCCAGGTACAGTATGCCCTGGAGCCCCAACTATCCAAACTATTAGATATGCACCTAGTTGGAATCTCTTTAAGTACCCATGGATGCAAACTGTGAATGGGGAATGGACACACCAGCTATCAAATAAATACACAGAGACTTTTTCTTACTTATGAATACCCAGCCTTATCTTGGCTTAGTTCCTAGCCAGCTTTCTTAATTTATCCCGTCTGCCTTTTGCCTCTGGGTTTTTCTCGTTCTCTTCTGTAATCTTACTCTTACTCCGTGGCTTGCTGTGTAGCTGGGTGGCTGGCCCCTGGAGTCCTCCTCCTCCTCTGGCTGCTAGTCTCTCTCTTCCTGGATTTCTCCCTCTATGTATTCTCTCTGCCTGCCAGCCCTGCCTATCCTCTCTCCTGCCTTGCTATTGGCCAGTGCTTTATTAGAGCATCAGGTGTTTTACACAAGCACAGTAATGCAGCTTCACAGAGTTAAACAAAAGTAACATAAGCAAAAGTAACACCCCTTACACTAATATTCCACTACACCAGCTCAATCCTTGTCAACAACCTCCAAGAAGCTGCAGTGTACGAGTCACAGCGGCAGGCTAGCTCCACATCTTGCTGCTTCCTTTACCCCTAGTCCCACCTGTTTCAGAGGCAGTGGGGACCCATTCTTCAAGGGTCACTCTTCATCCCCAACCCTTAACTCCTTCCTTCATGCCTAAATCTCTCCTGGCCTTGAGGGCCATTTTAGTAGAGAAGTCTCCAGACCAAAACTGCCTCAAGGACTGTATTGCACACAGGGACTAACAGCATGAGCCATTAAACTCAGGACCAACATACCTCTTCCTCACCGAGCTCCATGGGCTGGCAGAGCCAGGGTGTGTCTGTCAGCTTCCTGAGCTGCTGGTCCATCTCGACTAGGGCAGCTCCGAGTCTTTCCTTCTGAGGGGGATCCAACTGCTGCTCCAAAAGAAGGGAGAGAGAAATGGAGTTGTGAACCACAGCAAGCCTGGACCAGCCAAGTCAGGTGGGTAAGGCTTATCAAGCTCCTTAGGCACTGCTATAAAAGCTTTGTAGAACTGAAGCTACAGGTGAGGAAGGCTTGAGCCCAGAACCTCCCTTCCTGAGGGAATAGATGAGGATGGGTGAACCTCTGCCCTGGCTTTGGGGAGCCACATGCAGCAGCCCTGGCACCTGGCCAGCTGTAGTCCTTTTAGGTTCTTCTGTCACCAAGCAGGCAGGTCCTGCTCTTCCTGCACAAGCGTGGGAGGCAGCTAAGACAGCAGTAGAGCATTCAGGACAGCACCACTTTGGAGTGGAGAATGGAACACTAGTCTAGGAGTCTCCAGTAAGGCCCTTCCATGTCCTACTCAGGCTAGTGGCCAGCCATCACAGCAAACTGGAGCTTGGCAACACTCCACCCCACCCAACAGACTGAGGGTTTCACAAACTGAGTGGAGACAGGATGGCACAGCCTACCTGATGTGACTGGCACCTAGCCACAGGAAGAGGAACAAACATGATTTGTCCACTACACGGATACTGTTAAGAGGGGTCTTTAACATCTAACAACACCCTGGCTGAAATGTTGCCAAAGAGTGTGGCCACAACCCAGTGGCCACACTACATGGTTTTCAGTCCCCTTCCTTCAGGCTCAGGACCCTGAACTGAAAACTGTTACCCTTCAGTGTCCAACGCCCTGGTGACAAGGGTCATCTCACGTACAGCCAGAGCCCTCCTGTCACTTATCACTCACCAGGGCCATCTTCCCAGCCAGCAGCAGCTCTGTCTCACTGCGCAGCGCTCTGATGTTATTCACCATCTCCAGAACAAAGCTGCAGTTCAACCCCTGAGAAGAACAAATGCATCTATGTGGAAGGCCAAGAGCTGCAAAAGTGAGGAGGTACCAGATCCAAAAAGGCTAAGTACCTCTGCAGTTCTGGGCTTGCCGTATACTCGCTCCATGGCTTTGGAGCTGGCATTGACAGCGTGTGCGAGTTCTTGTTCCATGTCTCTGTGGGACTGTGCTATTTCCCGAATACTGAAGAAGGAAGGAGACACAGGCCAGGCCTTTACACACTGCTTATGAACACACTCAGAGGACAGACGCACAGGGAGTGGTCTACAGACCATCACAACCTCAGTCATAGCCACTGGCATATCACATTCTGATCAATAACGAACAGTGGACTTACGTGGGAAATCTGTTATCAAATCCTAGCTTTTCCAGGGAAGAAAATGTATAAAATGAAACCTCTCTTATAAAATGAAAAGTAGGCAAGCAGCTTTGCAGACAGGCTGGCCATCAAGAAACTCAGAGACACAGACTGTGCACTAGGCCAAGTCATTCTGCAATCTGAAGTTAGACCCACCTCTGACTGGAACCTGGTGTGATGATGAGCTCTGGGTCAGAACAGCCTGGGCAAAACCAAGAGCCAACCACAGGGTAGTTCAGAGAGCTGGGTAAGGTGAGGTAGGATGGGACAGAGCACGCTGAGTGAGAAGCTTGGGAGCAACTTGCATATACTCTGGGAAGCATCGGACTACTAATGGCCCTCAGAAGGCTGACCTAGTAAACACACCTTCCAGGCAGGCTTCCCATGGCCCTTGCAAAACAAGGAACTAGACAAACATAGCGGACAGGGAAGGGAGCAGAATGAGTGTAGCGCCAGTGTCAGCTACTTGCCAAGAAGAGACAACAGCGTGGAGGCAGAGGCGCCTAGAGACGCCCACAAGAACCAAAGAGAAACTGACCTGCTAAGCAGCCTGAAGCCTCCGCCCACCACAGCACATGGCCGCGAAACACATAGGGCACCCATAGCAGAGCCAAAGAAAAAGCTCAAGAGAAACGAGAAATGTCCAGCCAAGGGCACTAACTGTTTTGCAGCTTCACAGAAAAAGAGGGAGGCTAAGCTGTGGAAAGGACAAGAACTTCTGGGGAAAGCCCCAGGTAAGCAGGGAGGAGCCTGCAATGGCAATACCACAAGAGCAACAGCAGCTCTAGGAACCACTTGTCAAGGACAGCTAACAGAAGAAAAAACCTGGTGATTTTCCTCAATAAATACCAGAGCAGGATGCACACTACTCTCCAGGGCAACTGAGGTCTTTCTCAGAAACCCAACATGGGATTTAAAGATTTAGTGGCTCTGAAAATCCTTGTGGATCTGACATTTTCACTGTGCAAACCTGAATAACCAAGAAGACTAGGGAAGCAAACCAAGCCAGAGGAGTCAGGCTTAAGCCCCTCAGTGAAGCAGAGCCAGCAAATGGGACCTGGAAAAGTCCCAAAGCCTGCCACGCCTCAAGAAATACAGCAGAGCCTACCTGTGAATGAGGACCCCTGCTGCTTGCCCAAACTGGTCCATCTGGGTAGCTTCCTCCTCAGACAGGATCTCAGGGTGCAGGGAAAAGGATGGTGGGCGGGGCAGCTCACACTTTTGTTTGTCCTCCCAAGACTTCAGAGTGTTCTCAAAGGCCTAAACCGTGAGAACCAGAGTCAAGACTTCTCCTGTGCCCTCCCCTCCAGAGAATGAGCAACGCCTGCCCACAACACACTCTACAGCTTTTTATGGAAGGGATGTTAGCTTCATCTTTGTGTTTTGAAAGGTGTCTCACTATATAACCTTAGCCGGCCTCCTGTCTCTGGATTACTGAGACTACAGGGCACGCCACTATGTCAGCTAATCTCTGTGTCATCAAGAGAAATCCAACAACAAAGCATGAAACATCTTCGCCTCTTAAAAACGTACAAGTGAGCCCGTGGGCAAGCCACTGGTAGCCCCCACCCCACCCGCCCCTTCTGCATTTGCTCTTACCCTATCTCTGGTCAACGTCTGTGCCCTGTTCTTGTGCACAATCCGAATGTACCCAGGGGGCTGGATCCAGGCTTCTCCATCCACCTGCACAGGCACGCCCTCGTCTCCCAGGATGGAGATCTTCACTGTGCGACACTAAGCAGATGCCATTAACAGTTATTTAGGTGCCAAGGGCTTTAAAGCACCCACAGTGTCTACACTCTCACCCACAGCCATTTACTTGGCTGTTGACCTAAGGCCCTCCTTTTTTATACTCTGCCCTGTTGCCCCACCTGCCACTACTGTTCCTTCCCCAAATATAAAGTAAATAGATGTAGGAGATGTTCAGATAGAAACTGATATCAAAGTGTAGAGGAGTCAGTCACGATCCATGCTATGTGTAAACATCCCCGCTGCAGGGCAAAGTCCAACAGCAGGTGATGATGTCCAGCAACTCTTTTTACTAAATGTGCCCAAGAACAAAAAGGTAAACATTAAACAGCTGGCTGTTGGAGACAGCGTGCAAGAAGACACCAGCAAATCTCACTCACTAGATTTTATCAGCACTCCACTGCATGTATAGTCACTTCCTTCCTGCCCCCCAAGTGGGTGGACCTATACCAGCTCATCAATGCTGTCAGAATTAAAGCTAGCCTCAGAGTCATGTGCCAGACCCTGGTGGGCTCACTCACTGTCACTGACAGCTCCATGCCACAGTGCACTACTTCTGCAGCAGACACGGCTCAGCTGGGTCTTTTCCACCCCAGCAAGGCTCACAGCACTCAGTGGGAAAGGGAACAGAGTGGGGCTACCTTTAGGTCCTAGGAAGACACCTGTATTCCTTGGGTCTGTACTGTGAGTAAATCCAGGGAGTCCTAGGCCAGGCCCTACCTCTCCAAACAGGGATGAGCCCCAGAAGGGGGTGGGCTAGACCCCTGGAGCAGCATGGCCAGTACCTGGGCAATCCGATGATGCTGTAGCTTAATTACACGAGACACAGCCATTTGCATGCTGCCGAACACAGCGACCACCTCCAGAATCTTATCATCGAATGATGGAGCTGCAAAAGTCTGAAAGGGCCAGCTTGAAAGCTGTCTGTCCCACTTCCCCAAACACCCACCCCCCCTTATTTTGCTTCCTGCTCTGGGGGTTCTGGTAAGGCAGACAGGCCCCACCCACAGGTGGTGCAGAGATGGTCATAAATGCAGCACAGGGTGGGGTATCTTATCCAGCTAGCACAATGCCTGGGACTAGCTCTCACACTTACTACTTATTAGCCATGAGACCTCAGGCAAGTTATTCATGCCCTTCTTCCTTCAGAGAGAGATTAACACTGCTAGCTCCTTAGGGGCAGGTATGTGAAATGAATGTGCTAACAGATGCTTAGAACAGTGGCCCACTCTTAAGTCTGCAGTAAGTGCTAGTTGTTTTCTTTTTAGTTACATGCAAAGATGCTATCCCCCACCCCATGCCCACCCCCGTTAAAGCCTGTTGATATCTTCCTATATTCTTAGCATAAATAAATTCCATACTTCTGCCCTTGGCTTCTATAGCCCCATGCAATCCAAGCCCTACAGACACCCCCCTTCTCCGTCTGTAGTTGGGGAACCTTTCTCTGTGCTCTCTGCCCCTTATTCTCCGCTTTTACATCTTGTTTTTTCTACCAACACGATGTACTCCCCCAATCTGGTACCAGCCAACTTGGCCAGGCTAAGTTCTCCTTCAAGTCTCAGCTTCCTCTCACTTGATCATATGCTAGACCTGCCTTCTAGATAGCAGGCCAATCAGTGAGGGAGCCTGTCTATCTGGTCTTCCACCATGCCCACTGCCAGGACCAGGGAAATATTACATCTAGTCACAAATGCCCAACCTTGCTAAGCCCAGCCCACCCACCTCAAACCCCATACGTACATCATCTTCCTTGGTGCCCCCCCAGAAGTTGGTCCCTCCGGCATAGCTGGGAATGTTGAGAACAGCAATTCCCTGAAGACTCGGGAGGGGAATCGGGCGCCCATCACACTGAGCCACAAAAAGGTGGAGAGAAAAGAG
This sequence comes from Peromyscus aztecus, assembly GCA_902168405.1. Classification (NCBI taxonomy): domain Eukaryota; kingdom Metazoa; phylum Chordata; class Mammalia; order Rodentia; family Cricetidae; genus Peromyscus; species Peromyscus aztecus. The sequence goes on from CABHPQ010152480.1 coordinate 48,876, forward strand.
CAATGTTCAGCATGCACCAATCCTTCCCCAGCACTAGCTGGAGACCTGGGGCGAGGCAGGAGCTCCTCAGGTAGTCCAACAGGAATGTCTATAGCCAAGGATGGGAGATCACCCAGGAGGCAACCACTCACCTCCAGCAAGACCTTTTGCTCCAGGTTCCTATAGGTTCTGTGCAGCAGTTCTTTGGTGCCCAGGACACCGTACCACATCATGTTCTTAGTCCGACTCCTGGAAAAAGAAGTGTTCCTTTGGGAAGGGCTTCCCTTACAATAACCTGAATTACTGCTTTGAAGCTTGGGGACTCAGCAACTGTGTATAGCAGGACACCATAACAAGACAGTCTGGGCTTCTCAGACATGCACGAAGAGTAAATTTACCAATGAGGAAGTATGTTACAAACTAACACTCTACCAAGAGCAATCACAACCTGAAAAACAAGTAAGTGATCCTTAAAAAATTTATATGTCATGATTTCTGGCTATAAAATTATGCTGGGAAGATGGCTAGTGGATAAATTGCTTGCTGTGCAAGTGTGAGGACTGGAGTCTGAATCTCCAGAACCCACATACAACTGGATGCAGTAGAGCACATCCATAATCCCAAGGCATGCTAGCTTGATGGGAAAGCAAGAAAATCCCCAGAAGACCATGGACCAGCCAGCCAGGTACACAGCAGTGAAAAATAGAAAACTTTCAAAAAAGAGTGGCAAGCAAGGAGCACATGACACCTTGCGGTGGTCTTCTGACCTCCACACATGCACTGTAGCATGTGCTCATCCACACCCACACAAGTCAGTCAAATTATGCTTGCCACAGAGAATCTAGAAAGCACAGAAAAGCACATGGGAAAAAATAAATTTCCAATCCCCAGCCTTTATACACGCCATCCCGACCACAGCTGGGAAGGGACTAGGCAGTCTGTAGATGAGCAGAGCTCTCCCTACACAGTACTGGGACAGTGACTGTGCAGCACACCCATCACCTGCCCCTGATGCACCGTCACAGACTCGGATGCTAGGTAAGAAACAACCCATCCCAGTCTGCCCAAGCTGGCCAACTCCAGGGGTGGAACCCTTTCCCTTCTAAGCTGGCTTCTTGGGCTGCCTGCTTTCCACACCTGACAACGAGGATGACCTACCTGCATTTCTCTGGGTGCTCATCACGTTTGTTGTTAAAGTCCAGAGATATCTTCGCATCCAAGCCGATGCCAAAATAGTTGTTCATGACACACTTCTCTGTGTAGTACTCTCTGCAAAGGTGAGTTTAAAGTCTCATAACAGCTCTGCCTGACCGGGTTCCTCCACAGACTGACCTGCTGCCATTTCTCCCACAGAGCAAACTCATCACTTCTTCCATGTTTTGCTGTTGTTTCACTTTGGTGTTTTGTTTTCCTGTGTTTAGAGTTTGAACCCAGGGCCCTGTTCAGGGTTTGTTTGGGGTATTTGTTTGTTTTGGTAAGAGCTCTACTGAGACATAATTCACATACAATGTCACTATCACTTTAACGTACATGATTCAACAGTTTTTAGTACATTCAGAGTCCTTTCATCCATGATCAAATTTCAGAACCACCATCACTTGCACTGGCTCCTACCATTCTGACCCTGGAAATCACTGATTCTCTGGATGTGCCTACCCAGGATCTGTCAAATCAATGGAATGAAACAGTGTGGCCTGGGTATCTGGCTCCTTTCCCTCATCCACAGTTTATATTTATTGCAAAGCAATCTTCAATTATGTGGACACACCATATTTTTGTCTATCATTAACTGATGGACATTCAAATTGTTCTGTTTTCTAATGATGACTTGAGAGCATTAATGCCCAGTGTTGCTGTAGACATGTGTTTTAGAATCTCTACAGTTTGTACCATGGGCAGAACTACTGGGACACATAGCTTCTGGTTTGCCCTTCTGAGGCACTGCCAGCCTATTTCCCAGAGATCATCATGGCATGCTTCTCTAACATCCCTGTACTGCCCGAGCAGTCTCTGAAGTGAAGGGCAGTGATTGAAAACTCCTGTACCAAGGTCAAAAGCCTCCCTTCCCCAGAGCACGACTGGGGACTTGTCCTTGGCACTGTCTCTGCATTCACCTACTCCTCCAGAGCCACAGGTGTGTCCTACCCCGTGCTCTCCCGAGTCCCAGGGAAGGGGGACACTGTGAGGAGAGTAAATTCTGAAAACTCCCATAGACACTGGACATGAAGAAGAGTCCACAAAGCTTGCACCAGAATTCTAATACATTTTAGCCTAAGTTTCTTACAATCTGATGAGAACCAGTCTCTACAGCAGGAATCCTTCCTGATCACACACCTAATTCTAGTGCCTTGTAATTGCTCAGAAAAGCTCTGGGGCCAAACTATTATATTACAAGCTAAAGAACACATGATGAACAGTATTTATAGGTCCTAGAAGATTAAAAAAAAAAAAAAAGTAATGCAGAAAATAGGGTACAAGGACAAGAAAAGAGGAGGTGGGTGCAGGGATCTAAGGAAGAGGAACCTACCAATGACAGAGAGGGGAAGAACAGGCTTAGTCACAGAAGGGGGCCATGACATCAAAGGATGTAAGCAAAGGAAGTCTCCTGGTCTCCTGCTGTCCCAGAGGGACTACAACTCTGGCCCTGCTGAGGGAAACCATCAGGGTCTGAGCACAAGACCAGACCAAGAGCAGAGATCCATGTACCACCAGGCTGACTGAAGAGCCAGCTTACCAAAACAGGGCCTCTGTGAACCACACAAGTACTCCGTCATACCACACCAGACAGTAAGAGCAGACAACTTATAG
>CABHPQ010152481.1:0-27138 GCA_902168405.1 Peromyscus aztecus
TTGCTCTCTTAGATTCACCATGTTACAGACAATGGAGGACTGTATAAAAGACCGTTTAATGAAGTGTTTGAAGAAACGCCCATGCTGGTTGCCGTGCTCACATATGTGGGGTATGGGGTCCTCACCCTCTTTGGATATCTTCGAGACTTCTTGAGGCATTGGAGAATTGAAAAGTGCCACCATGCAACAGAAAGAGAAGAACAAAAGGTAATTGTCAGGAAGTCTTTGGTTCTGTTCAGTAGATCTGTTCATGGAAATGTTGTCATTTTCCCACAGTTCCCCCCCACCAGTGGAAATTTGGGCACATGGAGTGAAACTTTGACACAGGAGGATTGCTGTGACTTTGAGTCCAGCTTGGGATACAGAGTGAGAGACTGTCTCAAAGCAGAGCAGAAACCAAATAATCAGTGTAACAAAAACTTTGTGAAAATACTCCACAAGGAAAGCCGAAGACAATGTGGAAGATGTGAAAAGAGCAAAGCATTTGGGGCTGGAGAGGTGCTTAGTGGCTAAGAGCACTTGTTCTTGCAGAGGACCTGAGTTCAGTTCCCAGCACCCACGAGGGGACTCACAACTGCACCTGCTGACCCACGTACAAATATGCAGATACAATGCTCATATGTAGATAAACATAGAAGACGACAAAGAGCTAAGTATTGAACCGGTTTTTTCCTTTTTGAGACAGGTTTCTCTGTAGCCTGGCTGTCCTGGAGCTTACTCTTTAGACCAGGCTGGCCTCCAGAGATCCACCTGCTTACCTTTTCCCGAGTGCTGGGATTAAAGGCTGAGATCAAAGGCGTGTGCTACCACCACCGTGCATCATTTAACTTTTGTAACTTCACCACACTACAACTTAATGAAGCTTGTTTCATAGATGAGAAAGCAAAAATCACAAGCAGTGTGTCTAAAAGTTGACTAGTGTTATAGATTATATGGTGCGGCAGGAATGTTCATCCTTCCATCCTGCATTGTGTTAATAATGTTCTGCAGAGACTGGATTGGATACATTGGACATAGTTGTCCACTTCACAGGTCGGTGCCTGTCCCTAAACAAACATGTCCCCAAGCTGAATGTGGCTAGGCCAGTGTGTTTAAAGCAGCAAAGGCTCTTAGTAAATTGAGGGGTAGTGAAAGATCAGATTCACTTCAGGCCATGCTTCTCAGAATATTCCTCTATAGACCTTTATAACTTTATACAATGCACATGCGTTACCTATTCCTAATAACACCCAGGGTTGAAGAAATTTTTAAATTTATTCTTTGAGAATTTCATACAACGTGTTATGATCGTATCTACCACCACCCCCACCTCTCCCCTTCTATTCATTCTCCCTGAGCCCCCTCCCAACTTTATATCCTTTTTCTTTTTTTAAATATTCCACTACATCCAATTAGTGCTCCCTGTATGTGCCTGAGTGTGGGACATCCATTGGAGCATGGCAACCTACTAGTGACCGACCAAGGTATTTCCCTAGCCCATGGTATTAGCTTTTTTATTGTTTACAATGTTCTTCTCCTTGTGGGACATGGAGAGAGTCAGATATGGCGTGGTAATACCATCTCTGATGGAGGAGCCAGTAAAGAGAGAGAGAGCCCTTTTCGAAAAAGCAGGAAAGCTAGGCATGGTGGCTCATGTCTTTAATGCCAGTTCTTGGTAGGCTGAGGCAGGAGGGTTGCTATGAGTTCAAAGACATCCTTGGCTAAATTGTGAGTTTTAGGCCAAACTGGACTATTGAGTGAGACTCTGTCTCAGAAAGAAACAAAACAAGACAAAAAAGCATTGGGCCAGGTGTGGCAGTGCATGCCTGGTGTGTTTAAGATATTTGGGAGGTGGAGGCTGAGGGATTGCATGAGATCAGGAGTTCAACCTGGGCCACATAACAAGACCCTGGGGAAGAATAAAGGCCCTTGTCAGTTATTAGGAAAACAGACCCAATCAGTGTATTTATACATGGATAGAAAGAAAACTCAGGCCCCTTGGGGCTATGGATAATGGCTCAGCTACTCTTTAGAGGGCCCTGGTTTGAGTCCTAGCATCTACATGGACAATCTTTTGCATCTGTAACTCTAGTCCCACAGACCCAAAAGCCATCTTTTTTATTTTCTATTTATTTACTTACTTATTTTTTTGAGACTGGGTTTCTACATAGGCCTGGCTGTCTTGTAACTCTATATAGACCAGGCTGGCATCGAACTTAGATCTGCCAGTGTTGGGATTAAAGGCATGCATTGCCATACCTGGTTCAGTGCCATTTTCTGACCTTCAAGGGCATCAGGCACACATGGGTACACATACATACATGTAGACGAAACACCCAAGCACATAAAATCAACAGAATTTTTAAAAAGGAAGGAAAATTCAGACCCCTGAGAACTCAAGATCAGGTATCCTTGTCTTTCATCTCAACCAGTTTGTACTTGCTTTCCAACCTGGCCTCCCAAGGTGACCTCTCTACTCATAGCCCCGAAATGCCTACAAGGTAATTTCATTAAGAATGTTTTTTTTTTTCAGGCTAGGTATGGTATTACAGACACTTAGTCCCAGCACTTCGAGAGGCAGAGGCAGGAGGATCTCTGATTTCAAGGTCAGCCTGGTCTACATAGAGTTTCAGGACTACTAACTACATAGAGAGACCTTGTCTCAAAAAACTTAAAAAAAAAAAATTTTTTTTAATGTGTTTTCAGGGGTAGTGAAAGGCTTCAGTGGTTAAGAGCACTGGCTGCTCTCTTTCCAGGGACCCCGGGTTTGAGTCCCAGCACTCATGGTTGTTCATTCTCTTAAAAGTTCAGCTTTTTGAGGGAAAGCATTTGTTCTGAGGACAGGTGTCAAGCTCTGGTAAAAACAAGGCAGAGTTACCAGTTAAACTGGAAAGGGAGGGAAAGTCTGCTGGGATCATGCAGTACAAATACCTTGTTGCCATTTTTCTCTTGTGACTGAGGTAGCTGCATTCATAGCTACAACCCAAGTGTCTTCCTCATTCCATTTCAAAAACAATAGCCAGGCATAGTGGTTGAATACCTTTAATCCCAGCACAGAGGCAGGTGGATCTCTGAGTTCCAGGCTAACCTGGTCTGGAGAGAGAGATACAGGACAGCCAGCCTTACATGGAGAAACTGTGTCAAAACCATTCCCTCAGAAGGGGGGGGGGGGAACACAAGAGAGAAAACCAGGAGAGAGAGCGAGTGAGCGAGCACAAGCATGCACTATGTGAGACTTCCTCACAGGGAAAGGAAGTGTGCTGCTTTGGACACAGCTGAACTACACGGTTATGCTGAGAAAGGAGTTTACAAAAGTTTGTTGTAGTTTGTATTAGTTGACACATAGTAACACCTAAGAAAGAGGCCATGACTTTGAAAGAGAAGCTGGGAGGGTTTGGAGGGAGGAAAGGGAAGGGAGAAATGATGCAGTTATAATCTCTGCAGGAAATACAGCACCTTATCCATTTACTGTAGTGCCAGTATTGGGTGTGCAGTCCTCTGTCTCCTCATCAGCTATTGGGGCTATGTTTGGAGCATATGTGTAGTGTATTGTCTCCCTGTCCCTTCCACCTGAAAAGTTTTGATGTTTGCATCTCTAGGCTTCAACTTTTAATTGAGATTTTCTTTGCATGTAACACTTTAGATATGTGTTTTACTACTAACTGTGAATGTAAAAGTGTAAATCACTGGTTCTTACGTGATCATCTGAGTTACTCCTTAGATTAGTGCTTCTCAACCTGTGGGTCACAACCCCTTTGGTGGTTACATATCAGGTATTTACATTACAATTCATAACAGTAGCAAAACTACAGTTATGAATAGCAACAAAAATAATTTTATGGTTGGGGTCACCACAACAGGAGGAACTGTATTAAAGGGTTGCAGCATTAGGAAGGTTGAGAACCACGGCCTTAGATTGAGTTTCATTGGGATGTCAGAATGGTAGAGTGTATTCAAAATGAAGAAATCAATAAGTGGTAATAGAATTTCCAGATCTCTCAATTGTAATTTCAGAATCTACATTGAAGTTTCTTTAGATTTTAGGCTATGCTGAAGTTATGTTTATTTCTCTAGAGCTTTTGGAGACAGGGTTTCATTATGTAGCCTGGTTTGGAATTTGCTGTATAGTACAGGCTGACCTTGAGCTTGCTTTCAGTCCTCCTGCCTTAGCCCCCCAATTGCTGGGATTACAGGCGTGGGCCACCTCACCTGTCTCTACAGCATGCATGGAACACCTCACCTGTCTCTACAGCATGCATGGGCCACCTCATCTGTCATCTCTACAGTATTTTGAAAATGCCACACTTTTGTTATCAAAAATCCTAGTAGCCAGGCTTGGTGGCGCATGCCTTTAATACCAGCACTGGAGAGGCAGAGGCAGGCAGATCTCTGTGAGTTTGAGGCCAACCTGGTCAACAGTCAAGGCTGTTATATAGAGAAACCAAAAACCTGTCTCAAAAAACAAAACAACAATAACAACAACAAAAAAAACGTGAAAAATGTGGTGAACTCCACCACTTGAAACCAGCCATTCAGTGGGGCTTGTTAGAGGTGATGAGTGATTGATTACTGGCTGGTCCTCTGATGCCCCCTGGTAGGCATCCAGGCTTGCATTTAGCCTGGGTGTGGCTTGACTCCTGAAATAGATATTCTCCTCTGGTGCATTCCTTTATTTCCTACAGAACTACCCTCCTCCTCGTTGGAGACAAGGTCTCTGAATAGTTCAGTTGGTCTTAAAGTTTTTAGCCCCAATCTCAGTCACTTCGTTACTGTAGTCTGAGAGACCAGCTTCCAGGCTGCTCCAGGGTTGTAGAGAGAATGCCGCAGAGTAGCAGGGTTTGGGGGCTAAATTCTGTCTGAGCGATTCACTTATTTTATGTGTATGGGTGTTTTGCCTGCATGTTATGTCTGTGTATTGCATGTTTGCAGAGCCCTCAGAGGCCAGAAAGGGTATGGAATTCTTTGGTACTGCTGTCAACTGCCACGTGAGTGCAGAAGACAAACCCAGGTCCTCTGGAAGAGCAGCTAATACTCTTAACCCCAGAGCCACGTCTCCAGCCCTATGTTGTTGATTTTTAATTTTTTGAGACTGTCTCATTATGCTGCTCTAGACCACACTGGCCTCAGACTCATGATCTGCCTGCCTCTGCCTGCTTTTAATAGATTTTTATCTTTTCCATTCTGTTTTCTTTACCTATCCAAGATTTAAATAAACATAAAGCTATTTCATGATTCCAATAGTTTTGTGCATTCTTCTTCTATCTCCTACACTCTACAAAAAGTCAAGGTTAAAACTCTAAATTGTCTTGATGTTGACATATTTCTGAGCATGTTATCCCAACATCAAAGCAAGTGTTATTTGCCTCATATGTTTGTGTTTGAGAGAAATTTTGTCTTTTGATATATTGAAATTTGTACCCTAGTGTGACCTTCACTGTGGAACTTTAGACAAACAACTTCAAAGGAAGAACTGTTTATGGAGGCTCGGTGACTGAAGAGCTTTTTAGCTCTGTTGCCTATGAACCTTCCGCCAGGCATGATAGGGAGTCCGTGGTGGGGCAGAGCTGCTCACTGTATGGCAGCCAGAAAGCAGAGGAAAAACCAAGGCCAGGGTCTCACCATCCCCTTCAAGGTCATACTCCCATGATCCTTCCATGAGGTCCTACCTGCTGAAGGTTCACAACTTCCCACTCAGGCTGCTAAGGGCCTTTTGGAGACATTTGGTCCAAACCGTAATACCTGGGCTCTAAGATAAACAAAAATTGTTGAGTCAGAACTGCCACTGAAGACTTTTCTCGGGATAAGTGTAGCTTTACTACCAATGGCTGCTCGTGTGGAATGCTGCTAGGCTTTCCATTTCAGCCTTGTCACTTGGTGGTTGGCCAACAGCACATTATTTCAATTTTATTCTTTTAATCTGTAACAGACAACTTATTAAATATTTCTCAACTAGTAATTATAGAGAATGTGTTGATATTGTTTAAAGTTGCAGTGGAATTAGCCTCCATTGCTGTAGGCCACTGAAGTGGAGAGGGAGCCACATGTTTATAACATTGCAGAGGACTGGCTAGGAGTGTCAGGTAAGAAGCCACTCCAGGGTTGGAAGCTGCTCTTGCCACAAGTATCATGTTTTAGAATGTGGAACCTGGCTGGTGTTGCCACTGTGAGGGGCTGCTATGTATTTGTATGCAGGTTACCTGCACTGGTGTAAAAAGGAAAACAGTGGCTCTGCCCTACAGATCTTACTTGTACGAATCCTATCATACCACTTCCATAGCCTGGTCGTAAGAGTGTCTGGAGATTCAGTGTGTGGTGTGTAGCTAGAGTTTTCCTGCCTGGCCCACGGTCAGGATAAATCTCTTTCACCTGCCAGTCCCACAGCCGCTCAGACCCAACCAAGTAAACACAGAGACTTACATTGCTTACAAACTGTATGGCCGTGGCAGGCTTCTTGCTAACTGTCCTTATAGCTTAAATTAATCCATTTCTATAAATCTATACCTTGCCACATGGCTCGTGGCTTACCGGCATCTTTACAAGCTGCTTGTCCTGGTGGCGGCTGGCAGTCAGTGACTCCCTCTGCTTTCCTGTTCTTTTTATTCTCTCTGTTAGTCCCGCCTATACTTCCTGCCTAGCCACTGGCCAATCAGTGTTTTATTAGCAACACATTTGCCATACAGAACATCCCACAGCAGTGGTGTGTGTGTGTAATTAGAAAATCCAGTTCACATTCTGACTCTAGCTGGTTCCTTAACAGAAAAAAAAAAATTCTACCTTTCTGAAAGCTGGAGAAACAATATCCTGTATAAGAGGGTACAGAGATATTCAGGTATGTAGAAAAACGTGTATGTAAAGCAATTGGCAAGTGCCCCAGTGTATCATAAATAATAGAATTATTTCTCTTTCCACCTCATCATCATGTAACAATGTATAGACACCTATGATGGGACAGAATTGCACATGGTGGGCATGAACAGTTGGAAAGTTCTGTCTCAAAGTGATAGCACCCATCTTTTCCTCTGTGATTATAAGGAAAGTCTGCATAGACACTAGACTAGGTGAGATCCCTTTGTTCTAAACAATGTAGCATGTTTTCTCAAAGGCTTGCCTTAAATAGACTACTAAAGGATATTTACTGACTGTTTAATAAGATGACCTCAGATTACTTTTGGTAATGTTTACTGTGATCCCTAGTTAGCAAGTCCATGAATTTGAGTTTTCCTCTTGAGTAAAGGAATCTCAACTGATGAGAGCTTCAAGACTAACAGTATAGCATATAATTTCAAGAAGGTACTGGTTCTTTCTATTTATTTGTGCTAATGAGGAGTTTTAGGAAGAACATCCATGAAGAATACATCCTTAAAGGCTGCTTGGACTTGTCTGTACTGATTAGATACCCTTCCCCATCTCTGAACAGGGACCCCTTCATAGTACATACTTTGTCATACCAGGCATCCACTATGCCCATGTACCTGTGTGCCATGCAGAGACCTCAGGGAGTTTAGAAATTGTGCTTACTTACCTTATCCTCCATGCCCAGTTCGTGCCTGGAAGGAATTACTCTGTAAATGTTTGTTCAGTGACTGAGCATCATGACTATAGTTCAGCCCTCACTAAAGTCATTCCACAGTGATTAGGCTAGGAGGAGAGAAGGTAGGGAAATGGTTAAGTAGGGTAGAAACGATAGGATTTCATTGTTTAAAGAGGGACCAACCCACTTTGTTCTTAGAATTCAACATATTTCAAGTCTACATTTAATTGTATTTGATGAATAGATTAATGAAAAGATAAGTCCTCATTTAAAGATTTTTAAATTACATCTATTTGTTTATGGGAGACATGCTTAGCATGTGTATGGAGGTCAGAGAAAAACGTGCAGGAGTCAGTTCTCTCCTTCCATGTGAGTTCTGGGGAGGTGACCATACTTAGCAGCAAGTGCCTTTACCTGCTGAGACATCTCGATGAACCAAGTCCCCTATTTTAACCTTAGTCCTAGAATATCAGAGGTACAGGATTTTGATTGTCTGGAACTGCGTTGCTCAGTAGCAATTTCTCTTCTGGGCTAGGCTTCATGGAATCTGGTTAGCTGCCCTTAGAACTTAGGTAGGTGTCAAGAGAAGCTAAATTTGACCTGAGTCCCTCTGTTGCCATTGTGTTCCATTGCTATTGGACCTGACATCCCTTGCTGTATCTTTTATTTCGATATGCTGGTGTCTCCCATCTCAGGGACTTGCTGTGCTCCCTTGCTGCTATAAGGAGATGCTTGATCATGAAGTTCTCTGTTGGAAGATTTGAACTCATTCCTTCTCTCTTAATCACAGATAGCATATGTCACTAGTTGTCCCTGTTTAGTTCAGGACAGAGAGGTGAAGCTCTGCCATGCTCTAGCCTGCAACTCTTTTCCAACTGTCTTGGCTTTTGGTAACCCTTCTGGTATCTGAACCAGCCTCAGGGGAATTGTTTTGTTTTATTCCATGTTGATATATTTAGAACTTTTTTTTTTGTTGCTAATAAAAATTTGTGCCGGGTGATGGCGGTGGCGCACGCCTTTAATCCCAGCACTCGGGAGGCAGAGGCAGGCGGATCTCTGTGAGTTCGAGGCCAGCCTGGTCTACAAAGTGAGTTTCAGGAAAGACTCAAAGCTACACAGAGAAACCCTGTTTCGAAAAACCAAAAAAAAAAAAAAAAAAAAATTTGCCTGTGAGAAAACAGTTCCTTAAAAGTATTTAGAATTCATACTTGAATATTATTGTGTGATGTTTAGAAAACAGTTGAATGAAATAGCTATTTCAGTTGTTTAAAATAGCTGCTCACAGTCAGAAAGGATTCTTCAATTTGCAAAACACAACACCATCTCCCTCAATTCTTTATATTTAACATTTTTGTAGAGCAAAAAATAGCCATAAATAAATACTGTGTCTAACGGGACTGGTGAGATGGCTCAGTGTGGAAGGCTCTGGTCATGCAAGTTTAGTGACCTGAATTGGATCCAGCTTGACCTTGGAGAGAGCCAACTCCAAGAAGCTGTCTTCCGACCATACCCACACATGTACATACGTGCACATGCATGTGTACATACTAATTAAAAATGAATAAGATGATCAGTACTGTAGTTTCACTAGAAGAGGTTAGGGACTGGGGATGTAGCTCAGTTAATAATAGAGGGCTTCTTACTATGCACAGAGCCCTTAGTTCAGTCCCACCATCACATAAACTGGGCATGCTGTCATCTCAGCACTCAAGAGGTGGAGACAGTCCGGTCATCCTTGGCTACATGATAAATTTGGGACCTGTCATGGCTGCATGAGACCGTGTCTGAAAAACAACAGAATATGAGTGGGTGCTGTTACTCTAGTCAGTGTGAAGGTGGAAGACTGTGTGTGTATGTGCGCGCGTGCGCGCGTGTGCGTGTATGTTTCCTTTTGGAAATAAATACATGGTGAATAATAGTCCAAGTAAATTATTTAATTAGAGTTTGAGTATCTCTGTCTCTACTTTTGCTCAGCTGGTGTTCTTGAAGGGAGGGGAGATGATCAAAGGGAACAGACGATTTAAATGATTAACCTTCAGTTGTGACAGACACATTATTATATATTTTTAAATATGTATGAGTTCCTTGCGTGCAAATGTCTCTGCATCATGTTCAGAGGGGATTGGATCTCCTAGAATCGGAGTTACAGACAGTTGTCACTGCTGGGAACTGCCTTGGTCCTTGCAAAAGCAGCAAATGCTTTGAACTGCTCAGCATCTCTCCAGCCCCAATAGTCTTTGCTTTCTTAGAACAATGATAGAGATGGTAGGATGTGAGGTGGCTGATTTTGCCTTAAGAAAAAGGTAAGTATTAGAAGGAATTATGAGAAAGATGGTCTATTCTTCACATTTGAAGAATTCTTCTGAGCTGTCTAAAGAGATGATATCTACTAAGAGGCTTGAGTCTTAGGCATTTTCGAGTCCAAGTTAATGAAAGGTTGCTTTAGAGTTTTTTTCCTCTCTTTTGATTTTCTTCTTCTTCTTCTTCTTTTTTTTTTTTTGCTTTAGAATTTTTTACAGAGTCTTTTTAATATGAAGCATATGGTTTTAAAAATACTTGTGATAGATTTACTGAACAGATTAATGTAGTTTGACAACAAGCCCAGACCTGATGGTTACAAGCTCAGTGATGTTCAGATTACAGTAAGCACATTTCCATCTTCTTTCTGTTTGGGTCACCATTTAACTTGGAGAATTGAAAGTTGAAGTAGATCACATATGGACTGATCATGCTGTTCCAGGAAGAGTTTATATTGACATAGGAATAGTACTGTGTATTCATTTTGGCTCTACTGTGACTTAACTTTTTCCAGACTTAAATTTTAGTTTAATCCTAGAAGAAAGGAGACTAAAATCTGTGGGCTAGGACTCCATTTTCAGAATGTAGTTTTTTGTTTTCAGATAGGGTCTCACAAGTGTAGCTCTGGCTGTCCTGGAACATGCTGACCTCAAACTCAGAAATCAACCTGCCACTGCCTCCAGAGGATTATTTGTTTGTTGGTATTGTTTTGAATTATGTGTATGTGTGTGCTTATGCGTACGTGTATGCATGTCAGGGCAAAGGCTTGGATCCCTTGCAGCTGGAGTTAGAGGTATTTGTGAGCTGCCTGATGTGGGTGTTTGGAACTGAACCTGGGTCTTCTGCAAGTGGAACAAGCCATCTCTCCAGCCCAGAATATACTTTTCTTAACTCCTATCTAATAGGAAAAATCCAAGGCCAAAGACTTAATCTAATGTACATTTTAGTGGGATTTTTTAATCTCTTTTTTTGGGGGATGTTTGATTTTGATCATTTAGCAGAGGATAAAAAAAAAATCTTCATTTTAGAAGTATTTTTGTCTTTTATCCTTTTCAACTGGGATTATAAAAGTTTTTTCTGGCATCTTCCCCTACTTTATTGTGGGAGAAACAGGTGGGAGGGCAGTTTTTTCCAGATCATTAGGAAGGGAAACGATTTAATGGCAGAATTACAAGACTGGCTTTTGTTTCTGTGGGTCCAACTTTAAGTTAAATGTTATTCTATATTTGTGTATTTTCGTTATTAGAAATCATGAAATGTAGGTCAAACATCAGACCTAAGTGACTTTTACCTGATCAAAAAGACTTAAAATATAGAATCAGTGCCTCTCCAAATGTATTTTTGCTATGTCAGTTAATTAAATATGATGGATTGACATCATTCTGAGGTATGAAAAGAAAAATTGTAAGACTTTTCTGTAAATATATGAGTTAAATTTATACTGCTTCACTATTTGTTGGCAGGACTTTGTGTCATTGTATCAGGATTTCGAAAACTTCTATACAAGAAACCTCTACATGAGGATACGAGACAACTGGAATCGACCTATCTGTAGTGTGCCTGGAGCCAGGGTGGATATCATGGAGAGAAAGTCCCATGACTATAACTGGTCATTCAAGTGAGTCATGTTTACAAGTTATTTCTTAGCAACAAAGGAATATGGGTATTCTCTCAAAGCAGAAGCAGCAGCTGAAGATACAGTATGATTAGTTTCCTGGCAATACTGTTCATTGTTCTTGGAATATTTTTTGGAGGGAGTGCTGGGTTTTAAGTCCAGGCTCTCAGACATGCTGGGCTAGGCAAGCGCTGTACCCGTGAGCTACACCCATAACCCTCATTGAAATTTAAGATCTTTTTTTCCTGTTTCATTTGATTCTTTTGTTTCTGTTTTGTTGCTTGGTTTCTTCCCCCTTTTTTGGTTTTTTGAGACAGGATTTGTCTGTGTAGCCCTGGCTGTCCTGCAGATAGGCTGGCCTCAAACTCAGAGATTCACCTGCCTCTGCCTGCTGGGTGCTGGGATTAAGGCATGCGCTGTTGCCACCGCCACCACCACTGCCCAGCATTGTTTGTTTTTTGAAACAGGATCTCACTATGTAGCTCTGGCTGTCCTGGAATTCACTTTGTAGACCAGGTTGTTGTCAAACTCACTTTTTAATAAACAAAAATGGGATCATATGTTATAAATTATTTGCTCTTTTTATTTGCTAACATACTGGCAACATCTTACCTATGTGTATATCCACTATACGTTCATTAATTGTAGTGACTGATGGTATCTCCAGTGTAGGTGTGCCATCTCTAGCCGTCTTATGCTAGTAAGTCCCAGATCCTAGACACTTAAAGCCTCAGCACCTTACTTCTACCTTGGGTTGATGGGGAACCATCAGCCACCTGGACCACAATGTCCTTGCTGACTGAGCTTCCATCATAGGGGAATATCACTGGGCCCTGGGCCTATGGAAGGGAAGGACAATGGGTCTTAAAGGATCCTCATGTGTGCATGCTCACATGTGGGATTGCTGAGTCAGAACATGTGCAACTTTCAGTGAATAAGTAGTACCAAGTTGCCCTCCAGAAGAAAATATTGAATGAAGCCTAGTTTATAAGAATGTTCTAAGCCAGTATTGGCTATCACACTTTAAAATTTTAGTGCTGTTGCCTGGTGGTGGTGGCGCACACCTTTAATCCCAGCACTTGGGAGGTAGAGGCAGGCAGATCTCTGTGAGTTTGAGGCCAGCCTGGTCTACAGAGTAAGTTCCAGAACATCCAGGACTGTTACACAGAGAAATTCTGTCTTACAAAAACAGAAACAAAAACTATTTATCACTGTTAATAAATTAACATTTTTTAAAGATAATTTTTACTCTGACAGTTTCATACATGTGCACAGTGCACATTGGATTTTGTTAGTGGTGAGTTTGTGCTGCTTTTCTCAGATAGCGGTGTCTCTGTTTCTGTGTATGGTGCTTTTGTGTTGCCAGTGTGTGTCACACTTAAGTGTTAGGCATGCTGTGAGTATCATTAAGTTCTATACTATTGAAACACAGGTACACAGGGAATATAATTAAAGGTGTTATAAACATGGGTTCCTACAACTACCTTGGATTTGCGAGGAACACTGGATCATGTCAGGAAGCAGCTGCCAAAGTTCTGAAGGAGTATGGAGCTGGAGTGTGCAGCACTCGGCAGGAGATTGGTAAGTGTGAGCTCAAGGGTGAGTAATACAGGTGCAGTGCTAGTATAAGAAATACACAGACATTTGCCTTTTGCCTTAGGTCAGGTCTAATACACTTTCTTTTCCTCAAGTGATGGCTAATGTTAATGTTAACGGTTTTGAGATGGTTTCCAATGTGTTACATGTACATATGTCCATAGCAAATTTTTGTGTTTGTTTCATTTATGACTTTGTTGGATTTTATTGATTTTGTAAATCTTAGAAGTATCACTTATTGTTGTCCTGCTGCCTCTTTTTTTTTTTTTTTTTTTGTTGTTGTTTTTGTTTTGTTTTGTTTTTTCAAGACAGGGTTTCTCTGTGTAGCTTTGCACCTTTCCTGGTGCTTTGGAGACCAGGCTGGCCTGTTGCTGCCTTTTAAGCCATAGCTGTCCAAATCAGCAACTGCAACTCCACTGCTACCAGCAAGGACCGTAGCAGGAGCAAATTTTGTACCTCCGGCACCAACTCTTTCAAAGCTATGAAGGGAACTTTTTTTTTTTTTTTTTTTTCAAGACAGGCTTTCTCTGTGTAGTTTTGGTGCCTGTCCTGGATCTCGATCTGTAGACCAGTCTGGCCTCGAACTCACAAAGATCCACCTGGCTCTGCCTCCTGAGTGCTGGGGTTAAAGGTGTGCGCCACCACCGCCTGATGTTATGAAGGGAACTTAACTAGATCTCTGTCCTTCTAAAGAACTCAAGATTCAAAGGTTAAGGTGGAATTCTTCAGAGAGGCTGAATAGCAAGTAGCTCACCTCCTCTCCTTGCTCATGTCCTCCAAAAAGCCCTCATGCTTCTCCTGGCCCCTCCTTACAAACACTTCTCCACCTGGCTCCTCCCTACCACTTCCTGTCAGCTAGTTGCTGACGCAGCCTCCTGACTGCAGGTGAATTTTATTTAGTCAAACACATCTTTTCATTATTAAACAAATGTTCCAGAGCATAAACAAAAGTATCACACCTTGAAATAATATTCTCCAACAACTTACTGCATGGGAACTCTCAAAGCTAATGTGCTTTCATACTGACAAACGAGGGCTGATAATAATCCTGTAGATATGTTTTGAGAATTAAGTAAGCTAATTCATGTAAAGCATTTGGAACAGAATAGATACTCAGTAAATGTAAACTATTGCTACAAATCTGTAAAATGAGAAGGATTAACCATCTTTTTTTAAATTTTTATTTTGTGCATTGGTGTTTTGCCTGCATGTGTGTCTGCATGGGGGTATTGGATCTCTTGGAACTGGAGTTACAGACAACTGTGAGCTACCATGTGGGTGCTGGAAATTGAACCCAGGTCCTCTGGAAGAACAGCCAGTGCTCTTTGTTTGTTTTGTTTTGAGATAGGGTTTCTCTGTAGCTCTGGCTATCCTGGAACTCTCTGTAGACCAGGCTGGCCTTGAACTCAGAGATCTGCCTGCCTCTTTGAGTGCTGGAATTAAATTTGCGCACACCATCGTCAGTGCTCTTAACCACTGAGCCGCCTCTCCAGCTCCCAGGATTAACAATCTTATGTAAAGAAACTTATTTTAATTCAAAGGTAGATTTCAGATTCAGATCCCCCCCCTTTTTTTTTTAAGAGAACTGCTAACTGTTGAAGTTATACATAGCTTTTTTGATATTTAGGTGTAAATTGAAGCCACAATTCACTAGGATTGTCAGGGTCTAGGGATTGGCTAGTACACTTGGGTGGTTTGTGCACAGGGTCCCTGACACAGCTACAGGCAGTAGGACTCAGTGGCTCAAGTCCTGTGAAGCTGCTGCTTCTTAGAGTGACGGGAACTCTGTCACTTCTCCCTGTCCCTGTTTTGAGCTCCTTCGAGCCATGGTGGTCCTGGCGCATTATGCCTTGCCTGGCAGCAGACTTCCTAGAGGAAGCTCCACTTTGCATTTGTCAAAGCTAGTCCCTAAGCCAGCCCAGGTTCACGGGCTGTGGGGATGGCACTCCACCTCTCAGTACAAAGAGAAGAAAGGTATTCCCATCATATTTCGTCTGCCACAGTAACTCACTCAACATACTGTATTTAAAATTAAATAAAGAGAAAGTTAAAAAGAAAACAGAATTATGCACCTTTCATATCCCCTGCTTTATTTATTCAGACTTTTCATACCATATGTACACACTACAGAACTTTACAACACCATTAGTATTATTAGTAAAGTTTCTTAGGAGACTTCTGTAGCTATTCATGCTTTGATTTTTATCCTCAATTCTCAAATATGAATGTCATTTGCTATGGGCCAAGACACATAAGTACTTCTTCCTAGAAAATATTTAGCTGCAAATTTCAACTAAAAGTCAATTCTTGAGAGAGCTACAGTATGTTAAACTGTATTTGGTTTCCCCTCTAAATTTTCAGAGGTTTTTCTGCTCCACTTCTTTGAGACACTGGAAGGAGGCCATGTGTGCTTTCTTAACTCCTGTAAGGATCCTTAGATGTCCATTTGTTATGTTTTTTTTTTTGTTTGTTTGTTTGGTTGGTTGGTTGGTTGGTTGTTTGGTTGGTTGGTTGTTTGGTTGAGTCAGGGTCTTATTATGTAGCTGTTTTGGAACTTACTATGTAGATCAGGCTGGCCTCAAACTCAGAGATCTGCCTGCCTCTGACTCCTGACTGTAGTTGATTGTGGGTTTTTTTGTTCGCTTGTTTGTTTGTTTTACTCTTTGCTCTTTGGGGACCCGCCACCCAGCTCCCAAATAAATACACGGAGACTTATTCTTATGAATGTCTGGCCTTAGCTTGGCTTGTTTCTTGCCAGCTTTTCTAACTTAAATTATTTCATTTCTCTTTAACTGTGTTTTGCCTCTGGGCTTTTTACCTTTCTCTATTCTATATATCTTTCTTTCCTTCTTACTCCGTGACTGGTTGTGTGAATGTATGGCTGACCCCTGGCATCCTCCTCTCCTGCTTTTCTCTATCCTGCCTCCCTAGATTTCTCCTTCTCTTTATCTCTGTCTGCCAGCCCACCTATCCTTTCTCCTGCCTCACTATTGACTGTTCAGCTTTTTATTAGACCATCAGGTGTTTTAGACAGGCAAAGTAACACAGCTTTACAGAGTTAAACAAATGCAACATAAAAGAATGCAGCACATCTTTGCATCATTAAACAAATGTTCCACAGCATAAACGAATGTAACACATCTTAAAATAATAATTCCATAACACCTGACTGTTGAGTGCTGGTATTACAGGTTTGTGCTACCATACCTGGTTTGGCTTTATTCTTTTGTTTTATTTTGTTTGTCTTTATTCTTAAAGTGTATGGTTACATATAATGTGGACATTTTTGATCTAAAAGTCCTAAGTTTTCATTTATTAAAGAATAGCTCAGTAAAGTAAAAAATGAGCTAGTCCTTTTGCAGTGACTTAGAACATGCTTTGTAACTATAGCATGTACACATTGTTTCTTGGATCCCATGCCAGTTTAGTGCTGGAGAAGCCTCAGTTGCATCTTTCCCACATTTTCAATTCTGAGTTTACCAGGCATGCCCAAGAGGAGGAGCTTTGAGAAGCATGTTCTTTTCTGTAGCTCTCTGTGTACTCTTAGGTATTTCTTTGATGTAATTCCATCCTGACTCCTGCTTTAGTTTGAACTGATTGCTCTCGGGAACTGATTGCTTTACAGTTACATTCTGGTATTTCTTTATTTGGGGGCTGAGAGGGGCCATTTCAGGAATTTTGTTTCCCTTGTCCAGTTGGATTCTTTATTCCCTGTACCTTCCTCTCAGTAACAGATCCCTCATGTAGAGCTCATTGTCTAGTGCCCCTCTGGATGTGCAGGGGATTGAAATTTGCTATCAGAAACTGTCTTTTATGTGATATATTACTTGACTAGTTGTTCTGGCACTACCACATTGGAGGTTGAAATAGTGAGATTGTTGCCTCATTGTTCTCTGGACCATTGGGGCCGGTCAAGTATGATGCTGTTATGGTTCCCAGTGTTTTTGTGTAATTCCTTCTCTCCAAGTTTCTAACCAAAAAGACTTTGTTGTTTAGAAACCCGTAAGGTGGATAAATAATACATAAACATGGTTAATAATCCCCAAAGTGCTGATGTATGCCTTTAATCCCAGCACTTAGGAGGCAGAGCCTGGCGGATCTCTGTGAATTCGAGGCCAGCCTGGTCTAGAGATCCAGGACAGGCACCAAAACTACACAGAGAAACCCTGTCTCAGAAAAAAACAAAACAAAACATAATAATCCCCAAAGTATCTAAAGGCATGTAATGAAAAGTCTGCTTGCTGCCTGTAGTCCAGACTTGTTGTTCCCCTTCCTGTAGAAATGGGTTCTCCTGTTGTTTTTTGGGCGTTTGTTTGTTTTGCATATTCTTAGAAGCCTCAAAAATTTAATATTTTTAGTTAACATGCGAAATAAATGGGTTTCATTCTTACATTGTAATACATACATCCACACATATACTTGTACATTGCTCATACTTGTGCCCTCCCCACCATCCTCGTTTTCCCCAATTCCTTCCATTTCCTCCTTCCCTAAATAGCCCCTATTGTGCTTCCATTTGATAAATTCGTTTTTATTCCATTTGATAAATTCGTTTACATTTAGAGTCTACATGTGAGAAAACGTCTTTCTTTTCTTTTCTTTTCTTTTTTTTTTTGAGCCTTTTTCCTAGTTTCTAGTTTCTAAGACCTCTTACTTCTTTTGAGTGTATCAAGAAATTCCAATTATAGCTTATTATGAATCTTTCTCCCTCACAAGCTGTACTGTCTTGGTGTTTGTGTGGATCCTTACAAATTGAAGACCCGTATCCTTTGATTTTATAATACTCTCTTGAATATTTTCTCAGTTCTTGCTTTTGAAAACCATGTACAAACTCTTAGTATTTATCCCCTAATTGTCTTCCTTTCCTGTTTTCTGTCCTTTCCTTTTTTTTTCTTTTGTTAGTGAGAAATTGAGTGGGCAGATCGGTCTATAAACTTGTTCTTCCTCACCTTTACAACCTGGCATTACTTGGTTGCTTGTGCAGGATTTAGAAGGGACAGTGTGTTACTTTCTATTTCTTGTCTTAAAGGCTTTATTAAGATATAATTTATATGACATATAATTTGTCCATTTGAAGGGTATACTTCATAGTCTTTTAGACTGTTCACAGAGATGGCAGCCTTCACCACAGTTTAAATTTTAGAATATTTTCATTCCCTCTGATAGAACTGACAGACCCACCAGCCTTCACTGGCAACCAGTGGTCTACAGTCTTTATTTGCTTCCTTTGGACATTTCATATACATGGAATTATATAACATTGTGGCCTTTGGTTTTTTTATTAAGGAATTTTTAAATTCATTTTACACACCAACCACAGATCCCTTTTGTGTGTGACTGCTTTCACTCAGTGTATATTCACACGATTATCTATGTGTAGTATGCATTCGTACTTCATAGACTGCATCAGCATGCCATTCTACTTTGTGACTAAGTAGCAACCTATTGTATGTATCACACATTTATCCATTTATCTCTGATGGACATTTGGTTTGTTTCTCCTTTTTGGCTGTAAGAATATATTTTGGAAATAACATTTTCATTTCTCTTGGGTATGTACTTAGGTGTGGTATTGCTAGATCACATGGTCATTCTATGATTAGCTTTTTGAGCTACAGAGCAGCTACACTATTGTATAGTCCCATCAGCAATGAGAGTTTATGGTTTTGGGGAGTTGGGATTAAGAGGTAGGGGTGAGGCATGCTTAGACAGTCTTACAGCTATATAGCCCAGGATAGCCTTGAACTTGTGACCTCATACAAGTGTTGGGATTACAGATATGTTCTGCCATCCCTGGCTTTGTGTGTTTTATATATCATGTTTGTAGCCTAGCCTAAACCCTTGCTTGCCTTGATCACTGCTGCCTCTCGCTTTAAGCCTCTCTGGAGTTCATGCAGTGAGTGTACTCCTCTCTCATCAAATCATCGTCTACTTGGTAAGGACATAGCTTTAACCTTTCTCTCTCAAAGCCCAACTCTGTTGGCTTCCTAGGACTACTATAACAAAGAATGAGAAACGGAATTGTGGAGGATAGAAGCATGAGGTCAAGGTGTTGGCGGGCCAAGTCCACTGACAGCACCTCAGTGTTCCCTAGCCTGTGGTGCCATGGCTGTCTTCCTGTGTGTCAGACATTGTCATCTTCTGGGCCTCCCTGTGTATGTCTATTTGTTCAGGATGTTATTTGGCCCAGTCCCATTGACGTTATTTTATCTTGATTATTTTTGTGAAGACTTTCCAAAGTGGCTACATTCTGAGGAAAAGGAGTTAGAACTTTGTTTTGTTTTGTTTTGTTTTGTTTTGTTTTGGCTCTGGAATCTGATTCTGGGCCTTGTACATGCTGTGCATCTGTTCTACCACAGAGCTGCCTCTTCAGCCCCTCAGAATATCTTTTTAGTGAAACACAGTTTACCCTTTAACATTACCCATGCTTATATTTCTCATTTTTCACCAGATATATTAAGGATTATAAGTATCCATAAATGGAGTTTTACTTCTTGTCCTTCTAGTGTTTTAGAGTTTGTTTGTGTTGCTTTTCAACAGAAAATATCAATAGAATTTTTGTTTGTTTGTTTTATTTTTTGTTTTTCGAGACAGTTTCTCTGTGTAGTCATGGCTGTCCTGGAACTCATTCTGTAGACCAGGCTAGCCTCAAACTCAGAAATCTACTTGCCTTTGTCTCCGAAGTGCTGAGATTATAGGCGTGTGCCACCAATGTCCCATTTAATATAATATTTTAAACTCCACCTTTAAAGTAAGTTTTGTAGCTGAAGCTTTGAGAGATCACAGGCTGTTAGGTCAGTGGTATGGGCAAGAGAGAGCTACACAGTGATCAGATGTAGTGAGCACTGTGTATCTTCACAGCAATCATTTGAAAATGAGAATAGGTGTGCTCCACATGGTTTCAAGTGAGCCGTTATCCCTGAGGATGGATGGTGTAATGGACACAGACGGCACCTTAGCTGGCCAGCAGTGCTGCTGATAATTCTTCTGTTTAGCTTCTTATCCTCCAGTGGATCCTCTCTCTATTCTCTCTTTACAACAGGCCAGTTAACACTGTTGTGTATGACTGGCGACTTCAAAAATGTAGACACAAACCTCGTTAGATCTTTTAGGGCTTAGATCTGAGACTGGAGTGTGAAAACATGAGTTAGTAGTCCTCCTTTTTCCCCAGAGCTGCTGAATCTGAGTGTATCAGCTGTTGTGTTTTTATAGCTGTTGCTATTTATATACCAGTCTCTTCATGAACTTATTGGGAAAACGTTACAACACATGGATTGATTTCTTTTTCTTTTTTGTTTTTATTTTTTGAGACAGGGTCTCTCGGTATAACAGCTCTGGCTGTCCTGGAACTCGCTTTGTAGACTAGGCTGGCCTTGAACTTACAGAGATCTACCTGCCTCTGCCTTCCGAGTGCTGAGATTAAAGGAGTGCACCACCATCACCCTGCTAAAAATATTTTTATTAATATTTGTATGCATGTATGCATGTGTGGTATGAGTCAGAGGAGAACTCTCAGGAGTTGGTTCTCTTCATCCACCATGTTCATTCCAGGGATTGAGCTCAGGTAGTCAGGCTTGGCAGCAAGTGACTTCACCCACTGATCCATCTTGCTGCCCTGTTTTCTCTTAATAAAGTAGTAATTTTAAAATTGAGGACGATGCTGATTTTATTAATTGACTTCTCCGTGCAGGAAACCTGGACAAGCATGAAGAACTAGAGAGACTGGTAGCAAGGTTCTTGGGCGTGGAAGCTGCTATGACCTACGGCATGGGATTTGCAACAAATTCAATGAACATCCCTGCTCTTGTCGGCAAAGTAAGGTGGCGTCACTTGTGTCACTTGTAGCAGTTCTCTTACCCGTATGTTCTTCTGTTCCGATGAACATTCAGACTAACATCAGACTAAGCACAGTTAGCAAAGATGCTGCTACATCACAGATGTTTGACAAGCATATCTTGCACAGCCAATACTGGTTGGAATTTTCCTCCTAGAACCCATGGTCCTTCTCTCTTCCTGTACAGTTTTGAAGGAACTCTGATGAAAATAAATGCCAAAAGACTAAAATTATGAAAGAAAGGTTTAATTCGGAAAGTTAATAGTTTTGCTTAAGTATAAAAATAAGAATGCATTTACCTTTATATAGGTAAATTATATATAAATGTAACGTGTGTATGTGTGTGTGTGTGCGCCTGTATCTCTATCTCTGCATATCTACCCTATGATAGAACTTGTGAGAAAGTAAGGAGAGGTAAAATGCTTCCTTGTTTTTTCTTGAGACAGGTTTCTCTGTGTAGTTTTGTGCCTTTCCTGGATCTCGCTCTGTAGACCAGGTTGGCCTCAAACTCACAAAGATCTGCCTGCCTCTACCTCCCGAGTGCTGGGATTAAAGGCGTGCACCGCTGCCGCCGCCGCCGCCACCGCCGCCGCCACCACCACCACCCAGCCGTAAAATGCTTTCTAAATGTAGGTGCTCAGCACTGTCAACTTGAAAAGAACCCTTGAGGTTGTTTTCTCCTTTGTGTGTGTGTGTGTGTGTGTGTGTGTGTGTGTGTGTTTGTTTGTTTGTTTTACATCTTAGCATGATTGTTTAGAATTGGCACATAGACAGAAGCAGTGGATTACCTCAGACTTGAGTTTTGCTTGTCTGTTGATTATATGGTCAAACCTATCTATAGCTGTGAACATGTTACATTGCTTTTCTGATCCTTAAAGTTTCCTTTGTAAATGGGTTAGTGTAACTCTAATTCAGTTATAACTGTAGGATTCTGTAAGGAACAGATGGGACAAACAGTAAACAAATTGCAATGTAAGAGATTTAAACTCAATTGTATTGATCACAAAATGTAACTGATTTATTTGCACATTGAAGTAGAAGGTAGACCTTCCCATTTAAGATCAAACTAGTAAGTTTCCTAATATTAAATGAACCTATTTGAAATATAAAGATATGAACATTTAAAAAGATGACGATGGCCCAGCAGCATGCACCTGCCATCCTCACCACTTTTGAGGGGCTGAAGCAAGAGGACTTCTCAAGCCCAGAGATTTGAGATCAACATTAGTGGTGGGGAGTAGAGGCTGTGTTAAAATAAATAGGTAAAGAATGTCTGGGATGCAGCTCAGTGGTTGAATCCTTGTTTAGCATGTACGTGGTCCTGGGTTTGATCTCTAGCCTTCAAGGAAAAAGAAAAGATAAAAAAGTTGCAAACTAATGAAAAATTTGAAGTTACTGTATTGATATAAACAAATTTCAGACCAAGGAATATTGTGAAGATGAAGAATATGATATAATACAAAAGAGTTGATTAATCAAGATATATTAGGAACTTGATAATAGTTTCAAAGTACAGGAAGCAAAATCTGATGGAACTCAAAGGATTATGGAGAAACAGTACTGCAGTTAATGATATCTCAACAATGGGTAGCAGCAAGAATGATGTCAACAAGAATCATCATGGGTACAGACCACTGGGAAAACAGTCGCAGTTTGCTGACCTCCTAGACACCTACCAAACACTCGCCAACAGTATCAGAATATTTGCCAGGATACATGGTACTTTAGGGTTTAAATAAGTTTTAATATGTTTGGAAATATTAAAATTATTAAAGTGTGTTCTTTGACCTCGGTGCAATTTAATCAAATCATTCACACAGATTTTGGAAGTTAAAGAAGAAAAAAACAAGGCACAATAAAAAATGGTCAATGAAATGTAACATCACAAATCACTAAAGCAGTATACACATAGACATTAATAATTCTAAACATACTTGGGGTCTTGAGGTTGAGGGTATGTGCCTTCCTCCAGAGTTACATACTCAGTTTATTTTAAATGATTATCTTGAGGGAGGAAAAAAAAGAAAAGCTTCTCTATCTTAAGAAATCATAAAAAAAGAGGGCTACAGAGATGGTTCATTGGTTAAGAGTACTTGCTGGCTTCTGTTTGATTCCCAGCTCTCACATGGTGTCCCACATGCACCCATAACTCCAGTTCCAGGGACCTACTGTCTTCTTCTGACTCCACGGGCAGCAGGCATGCCTGTGGTGCACATATATACATGCGGGCCAAACTCTCATACACATAAAATAAATACATCTAAAATTAAAACATTGGAATAAAAGCAGACCACACCCACCTAAGTAAACAGGAAATATACAGTAGCAACAACTACAGAATCGGTGGATGTTAGGGAAGGCAGTGGAACTGAAGCTGATTCTTTGAGACATGAATAAAACAGCCAAATCTAACTAGACCCATCAGGATCAACAGAGAGGAGGCAGGAGCGAAAGAAAGGACTTCTTTGTTCGTCCTGTGGACTTAAAGCATAAGAAGGAAGTCTTCTTAGGTCGCTGTGTGTTCAGCAGCTCGTACAGCATGGACAAGTTCTTTGAAAGACTAGCGTGTGTTTCCCTCCACTGACAGCAATACACTGCCATCCTGCATTTTGGCAGCATAAACCTGAAATTCTGACTTGGACTTTCGACACTAGAAGATTAATTGACCTCACTTTTCATCTTCCCGTATGCTCGTGAACTCTAGTAAATCATTGTTTAGATTTAGATGTCTCCTGTACTAACATGAAAGAGGGACTACCTTAAAGATCATCTTCCAGTTAGAGTGGAAATGGTAGTAACTAATATTTGATCTCTTAAGAATGTTAATTCTTTGAATCCGATCCTGAATCTAAGTTGGTTGTTCAGCTTAAAGGCTGATTGGACACAGGATCTAAAATCAGGAGCTTTGTGTTGAGTCTTTTGTGCCCGCGCTTGGATAAGAATGACTTTGTTTTGTAAATTGAAGATGATAATAGTACCTATTTCATGTATTATAACAAAATAATGCCTTAAAATTCCTTAACAAACTGCCTAAAGCATATGCACTTAGATGTTGCCTCCTAATATTTCATATCATTTTAGTTTTGAACCAACTATGTAATAGAACCTCACAGTAGACTACAAGAAAAAAGCCAGACTGATAACCTAAAAATGTTGACTAGAGAGTCTGAAAAACAGCCTTGCAAATTTTGCCTGAAAAATACATTATCTGGAAAGAGAAGGAAATTGAGTTATGTGTGTTGGGAGAATTCTTGTAAAGTACACTAGACTAGAGCCATGTGTGCTCAGTACAGACTGGTGACTTATAAAAGAGTGATCCTACCGCTCTTTAAATCTAGATTTACAGAAGAGCTACAGAGGACACCGAGTCCCTCCATGGCCTTCACTCAGCTTCCCATTGTGATAGCATCTTACTTTTTTTTTTGTTTTTTTTTTTAGTTTTTCGAGACAGGGTTTCTCTGTGTAGCTTTGCGCCTTTCGTGGAGCTCACTGGGTAGCCCAGGCTGGCCTCGAACTCACAGAGATCCGCCTGCCTCTGCCTCCCGAGTGCTGGGATTAAAGGCGTGTGCCACCAACGCCCGGCCCATTGGGGTTTTTTGAGATGATTTTCACATAGAAATTTGTTTATTCATTTGTTTGTTTATTGTAGTGTCAAGGATCCAACCCAAGGCCTTGTGCATGCTCAGCAAATACTCTCTACCACTGAACTTTATATCCTCAGCCAACCCCTGTTGAGGCCATTTTTGAAAGACAAAACCCTGTTCCTGTGTTTATTTTAGCAGAGTCCCATGAGAGATGGAAGAGTAAGAAGTGAGGGAGAACTAACCCACCAAGAGTGTCAGGCTTTGCTCTCTCCTTAGTGTATGTGTTGGAGTGTGTTCCGGGCTTTGAGGAGGCTAAACCACAGCCTGCATACTCTGACTTGGGGTTTAGAAATAGGTTCTTCCGTGAACTAAGACATGTTAATAGTGAAGGGAAAAGCACTATTTCTACAGCTGCCATTTTTCACAAAAGGATACATCAAAATTCTGTCAAATCAGAGATACCAGAACCTTTTAAAGACTGCTAGATTTTAGGTGTAAATAACATATTGCTGTACATCTGGATATTTAAACTGACAGAATGAAGAGACTATTATATGTAGGCTAGGATTCTGCATCTGCTTCTAAAGCATCTTTGAAAACGCGTTGTCACCAACATTTGTTAGTATCTCACCTTCCTGTACTCGTGATTTTGCAGGGTTGCCTGATTCTGAGTGATGAGCTGAACCATGCATCACTGGTTCTAGGAGCCAGGCTGTCGGGAGCAACCATTCGAATCTTCAAACACAACAGTGAGTTCGCCCTAGGCTTTGCCATTGGCTTCAATGTTTGATATTCTTTGCTACAGTGGTGGGGATTACAAAGTTACATTAATAATTGGAAAGTACAATGCAGCTAAAGTCCAGTCTTTTAAAAAGACATTCTCTTTAATGAAATAAAAGCGGAACGTGGTGGCATGTGATTGTAATCCTAGCACTTGGGAGGCTGAAGCCGGAGGATTTTTAATTTGAGGTCAGCTTGAGCACGTGTGTGTATATGTCTATATCTGTCTGTCTATCTGTGAATGAATAGAACATATGGTGACTGGATTCCTTTTTGCAAATTATACTTCCCTTGATTTGACTTTTAAGTTTTCCATTGCACTTCCTTGTTTACAAATCTCTGTTCAAATACATTAACTCGATACCTATAGTGTGTGTCTTGTCATAACACTAGGAAGAGTAAATAAGATTAGTGAAGAGATGTTGATAGTTAAACGAACAATTTAAAAAAATACAACAGATGGGACCAAGATACTCAGCGAGTGAAGAGTTAGCTATGCAAACTGGATGATGTGAGCTCAAACCCTGGGACCCGTGTGAGAGAGAACTGATTCCATAAAGTTGTCTCCTTACCCTACAGTCTGCTGTGGTATGGGCCTTCCCCACCTTTCGTCACACACAGCACAAGACACACACACCAACAACAACGTTTGGGGCTGGAAAGATAACTCAACGGAAAGAGTGTGTACAACTTTTACAGAGGACCTGAGTTTAGTTCCCAGTACCCACTTAAGGGTGTGAAAACCTGAGTTCAGATCCCCAGCACTCATATAAAAAGATGGGCATGGCACCTCATGCCTAGAATCTCAGCACTGGGAGGTGGAGACAGGAAGGTCTTTGAGGCTAGCCAGTCTAGCTCAATTGGTGAGCTAGAAGTTCAGGAGAGACCATGTCTCAAAAAATAAGGTGGAGTATGATTGAGGAAGACACATGACAGTCAACCTCTGGCCTCTACAAATACTACATGTGCAATACTACATGTGCATATGTACCTGCGCGCGCGCGCGTGCGTGTGTGTGTGTGTGTGTGTGTGTGTGTGTGTGTACACACAAATATATACATACACATGTACAAGGGAAAAAAACAGATAATTGTTCTGTACAATAATATACAAAGGTGGTAGGGAATGATGTCTTCAAGCTAAAACTTGTTTCTTAAGTGGAAATATTTTTGTGCACTGTTTTTAAAGTGCATAAATTGTAGTTTAAAAAAATGTTAAAGTGCACAAATCATAATCTTAAAAAAGTATTTTTATAAAAAACTTATAAAAATCATAGTTTTCATAATTTAAAACACATATAGGGAGAAAGGTCATCCAGCTGTATTCTAAATATCTTCTCTTGCCAAAATATGTATATGTAGAATAATATATACCAAAATGTTAGGCCTGTACCTCTGGAGGAAAGGGTTGTAACAATAACTTACTTCTTTTTTTTTTTCTTATGTAAAATGTTCTACAGTGAGACTAGAACAGTGTTTTGTTGTATGTGATTTCAGACCTTTCAATTGTTGTTGTGAAGCTTTTAACCATAAATATTGTGAACCTCTTGTCCATACCTGTGACTATTTCTTATCCTTAAATGTAATGTGTCCAGCTACACCATGGCTCGTCAGCTCCTCTGTTTGGACCTTAAATCCTTCCTAGAAACAGCACTACACTTACATATTTACACAATCATCTGATTGCTATCAAGCATCCTCAGAGTGCCCAGTGAAAAAGGGTGTACATTTTTTAATACCTCTCCAAATAACAAATGTGACATTGGCTGCTTGTACTCACTGGCCAGCATGGCCTATTATGTCTCATTTTAAATCTTTCTAAACCTAATAAGGACACAATATTTTGGGTGTTCTTTCTTTCTTTTTCCTTTCTTCCTTTCTTTCTTTCTTTCTTTCTTTCTTTCTTTCTTTCTTTCTTTCTT
>CABHPQ010152481.1:27148-43230 GCA_902168405.1 Peromyscus aztecus
CTTTCTTTCTTTCTTTCTTTCTTTCTTTCTTTCTTTCTTTCTTTCTTTCTTTCTTTCTTTCTTTCTTTTTTTAGGTATAGAGCAATTATTTTATGCGGCTGTTGTATTTGTAGATATTTCTTTATAAGCTGGTTATTATCAGCTGATGTCTTTTATTGATTTTAGGAACTGTTTATATTGTCCTTTTATGTAATACAATTTTTATTTAACTGTCTTGTTATTTTGACTCATCAAAATATCTTTGACTTTTAGATTGTATTTAATGCTTCTTCATTAAAGGGTGTCTGTTCTCATATTTTCCTTTGAGATTTTGTGACATATTTAAATTTTTAATGTACATGGAATTTATAGGGTGTATGATGGAAGAAAGATGGAAAATGTTTTCCTAAGTAGATAATCTGCCCAAGCATTCTTGCTATAGATAATTCCCTTTGTCTAAAGTTTGTAGACTTTTTTCACTGTTGTTGCTTGCTTGTTTTTGAAACAGGGCCTTATTATGTAGCCCTGGCTAGCCTGGAACTTACTATATCGCCTAGGCTGTCTTTGAGTTTACGATGGTTCTCCTGTTTCAACCTCCTGTGTGCTGAGGTTGCAGCCATGCACGCCACGTTCAGCTTTCCTCTTCCTGTTCTCTTCCTTTTGTTAGAATGCTGAAGCACTGCGTACTTCCACCTCCTTTCTGTATCTAAACAGGAAACAGCAGCAGTGAGCACGGGCTGCCTTGTCTCCTGTCAGGCAGCGGCTGATTGCTGCGCTGCACACACCGAAAGCTGTGACACAGTTGGTGACCGCTGGTCATCCTGCTGTGTGTTTTTGTCACATTGTTACCCTTTCCTATCAAAAGACAGTCAGAGTTGAGTATAAGAAGGACAAAGTCAGGCAGTTTTGACCCCCCTTTCAGTAATGAGCAGTAGAGAGAACACAGAATCAAAGCTTATTTATAGTGTGGGCTCTCCCACTGTAGTGCATGACATATACCTCAGACTCAGTGTTGCTTAGATTTTAGGGAGAAGTGTTTTGAATGTCATTCGAAACAAATATTTTAAGTATAAAGTCTATAGAGATGGGAACAGTGGAGTTCAAAGCATTTAAGAGGAAAACTATGGTCCTTATTAATGATAGCCCCATGCTGATGGAGTGAATATGGAACAGTCTCAACTGATTGCCAAGCTGGCTTAAGCTTAGACTCATGCATGTACCAGACTGGTGTATTTTTAACTAGTACAAAGAGAAGGCAGCTTAATAAACAGCTATTGAATGCATCCTGGGTAAAAGAAAATAGACCATGCATTTTGAAGTTCATTCTCCATGTTTACTTTTTTTTAAAATAAGATGTATTTATTTTATCTTCATGTTTCCATTTCTTTTAAAGACATATTTATTTTTATTTTATGTGTGAGTGTTTTGCCTGCATGTACATGTTTGGTGCTCACAGAGGTCAGAAGAGGGCATTGGATCCCTTAGAACTAGACTTTTGGGTGGTTGTGAATCACCGTGTGGGGACTGGGAATCAAAGCTGGGTCCTCTGCAAGAGCAACAAGTGCTCTAAAACCTTGAGCAGTCTCTCCAGGCCCATGCATATTGGCTTTTTAGGAGGAACATGTATTTGGGGTGATTTACTTACTCTTGCTTGGTCTTTATCTATTTCTTTCTGAATGAATCACTTGGATTAAAGATGTGGTTTGATTTTAAAAACACAAAAAAAGCTAAATCAAAGGCAGAGAATTTAACGTAAAACAGTCGTCATTTTCTATCTAACCAACTAAAGCAATCGATTATCAGTCATTTAATCTTGTTGATAGCTTTGAACATTTGTCACATTTAGATGTCAGTTAATGAAGCAATATCTTATTATCTTTTCTGCTCAGCTCTAATTACACTAATGCCCTTTGCTGTCTCAGACACTTCTGAATAAGAAATGTATATTCACGTTTTTCTAATACTGTTAGGAAAAAGATACTTTGGGACTGAATTCTTTCTTTGTGTTATAGATATGCAAAGCTTGGAGAAGCTTTTGAAAGATGCCATTGTTTATGGGCAGCCTCGGACAAGAAGGCCCTGGAAGAAAATCCTCATCCTTGTGGAAGGCATATATAGGTACTCAGTCTCCTGTGCTTGACTATGGCCTAGGCCTGTAGTTATGTAAGCTTTCAGCTGAAGGGCTTGCTAGACTAGTCCGCTTGGGGAACTAAGGAGACCTGAGGCCAAAGATCTTTAAGTCTGTATAGTACACGGCTTCCAGATCCTTCTATTGAGGTGATTTTTCTACTGTTTATGAAAAGCTTACACATAAAAGATTCTCATTTATCAAAAACAAATGTTAAAGCAAAGCTAGATGTGGGGGTACATACCTGTAATTCCAGCACTCATGAGGCTGAGATGGTGAACCATCTATTTGAGGCCCACCCAGGCCAGGGTACATGACAAGACCCTAGCACAGTGGTTGCTCTCTTGTCTAGCATACATGAGGCCCTGGGTTCAATCTCTAGTCCCGCAAAAAACAAACATCACAATAAATAAAAATAAGTTACTTTTTATTTGTTTGTTTGTTTGTTTTTAGATATGTTCTCATGTAGCCCACACTGACCTTAAGTTCCTGATTCTGCCTCTGCCTCTGTCTGTTGGGTGCTGGGATTTACAGGCATATGCCCCCATGCCAGGCTATACTTTATTTTTAAGATGTTTTTCTTTTGTTAATTTGGATAGCCTATCTTAGATTTCTATTGCTGTGATAAAGACCATGACCAAAAGCAACTTGGATATATAAGACATATTCTAGGCCACAATCCACTGAAGGAATCCTGGGCAGGAAGTCAAGGCATGTATAATGAATACAAAGTCTAATATTGCTTGTAATTGCAAGCTTTAGAAAACTCTTGTGGGCTGGAGATGTGGCTCAGTGGTAGAGTGCTTTCTTAGCATCTGCAAGGCTCCAACTTTAATCCCTAGCTCCACAAAAGCAAACAGAAATGATCTATTGTAACTTTAATTCTTTTGTTGTGAAATACACCAATTATAATGTGGCACTTATTTCTGAGAAGTCAACCTCCTGTTTCTTGCCAAGTCCATATACCACGTAACTTAGTTTAAAACCAGAGGTGGACTTTTCAGACTTATTTTGAAAAGCAATAACCTCAAAGCATTAAAAATAAAGCGACCAGTTGCTAATTTTGAGAGTTAAAAAGTCTCAGTGTATGTGTGTTTTTTTTAACCCTGTTTTGCCAGCATGGAAGGATCTATTGTTCGCCTTCCTGAAGTGATTGCTCTCAAGAAGAAGTACAAGGCATACTTGTATCTGGATGAGGCACACAGCATTGGGGCCCTTGGCCCTTCAGGGCGAGGTGTGGTAGACTACTTTGGCCTGGATCCCGAGGATGTAGATGTTATGATGGGAACATTCACAAAGAGCTTCGGTGCTTCTGGAGGATACATTGGAGGCAAGAAGGTAAAACAGGCCTTTAGAGTGGCCAATTAGAGATTGAGAAAGGCTGTTGTCTGGGAGGTGGGGTCCTGAATTGGGATGTGGGGATCCTAAGTATGCTTGTGGCTCATGTTCTGCTGCTGGTGGACTTCCTACTTCAGAGGCCCGGAGAGGGACTCTGATGTCTCCTGCTGAGCTGAAGCCTGGTTCTGTTCATTGTTTGTTGTTCGCTCATTTGAGCTTCTTTCTAAACTACATTCTGGTCTGAGCTATAGAACACTCTTTTGTAAAAGAGCACACAGTGGTGCTTCCTGTTTGCCACAGTCTTCTGTTGGGTTTGAGTTGTGCTCACACTTTCCAAGGGTTGTCAGGGGGGCCAATGAGAATAGTAGATCAGAGTGCACAAACAAGAAGAGGTTTTGTTAGTTCTAATACACTGCAAAGCATCTCTTTTTCAACTTTAAAATTATATCTGACCTCTAAGGCAGTTAAGAATCCATGCAAAATCATGGACACTATCTGCATTTGAATGTGTTTTTCCTTTGTGAGACCTTAGGGAAGGCATTTTTAACTTTTTAGTTTCCTTATCAGTAAAAGTAAATATGGGGGGCTTGTAATGTGGTAATGGTTTAAAAATGATGTGTGCCTTTGGTACAACACAGGTGTTTTTGTGACATTTTACAGACATGTTAACTAAAGTGAATCACAAAAGGTCATATTATATGATGGTTTTCTTTTCTTTTTCCTTTTTTTGGGGGTGTATGTTTGCTTGTTTTATCTAGAACAGGTATGGAAACAGAATGTAGGTTAGTTGCTGGGGGTTAAGGAGATGGCGAAATGGAAAGTAACTGTTAATGGAGATGACGTTTCCTTGTAGGGTGATGAAGATGTTCTAAAATTAGGTAATGGTGAGGGTTGCACCACTCTGACTAAGCCAAAATCCATTGAATTGTGCACTTTACAAAGGTGACTATGGTAGAATGTGGCTTGTATTTCCATAAAGCTATGACTTAAAAAAGAACTTGGGCCAGGCCTATAGTTCATTAGTAAAGAACTGGCCTGGCGTGTGTTCAGACCTCAATTTGATTCTCAGACAGAAAAGAAAAACTTGTTGTAATATTAAGAAATGTATGCCAAGCACCACACAAGTGCTCATAAATGCTCTGAATTTCTCTTAAAAACTAAGCATTTGGAGCCTTAAAGAATAGTCCTTCTCAGTGTATGCATTGTGGCTATTGTCATTAACTAGTGCTTGCCCTACCCTAATGGGAAAGCCTAGGGCTACCACCATGCCTGTCAAGAGAGGGAACCATATTTGCCTCTGCTACCAACAGACACATGTTCAGCATTAACCTCCAACAGTAACAAAAGCAAGGACATTTTTATTAATCTTTAAAAAAGTAACATAAAATTTTAGTTAGAGGAACCTGAAGTTTTGTAACAGAACTCTAATAACCCACAGAAGTAGCATTAGGAAAAGAGATTTAGTTTAATTAGTTTTCTGTGATTTTTGATTGTTCACTAGACTCATCTGATCGAAGCTAAATATTTTTTGAAAGGACCAGGAAACTGCTAGGGTTTGGTTCTCTGACAGCAGTGCAGCGTAGACCAGGGATCTGAGGGTCCTTGTGCCACGCCGGGTCCTAAGGGATGCTGTGGAAGGAATGGGGTGCAAATGCTGACAGGAACCAACAGGCAGGAAGCAGGAAGTCTGTGCCTTCATTACAAATAGCACGTTTATCTGCATTCATTACAAATAGCATGTTGTTTATCTGCAAGAAGAGCAGCTAGTTCCCCTCTTGATGGGAACTACAGTGGGTTTCACTCAGTTCAAAGAATTTCATCAAACCTTCTTGTCAAGAGTACCTACATCCAGAATTTCCAGGGGGAGACGGAATTTTGTAGTACAGTTTTCTCAAATGGATTATGGGGCGCATAAATTCTGGCCACAGTTACTTGTGTACTTTGCATTCGCCAGAATTGGGCAATCAGGCAGCCAGATGAAACCCTGGAAATTCTGATGAGTGGGATGGACCCAGCAGTTATGGACTAGTCCTCCGTGAAAGATGGTGTTATTGAAAAGGAAGCCATGAATGAGAGGAATCTGTGACCTGATACCAGGTTCTGTCCTTCCTTAATATCACATTGTTCAATACTTACGGGTATTTGTTCGATAGAATGAATTAGACTTAGTCAGATCACCCAGAAGCAGAATTTTCTCAAGTTAGCCTTGAAACAAACTTCAGTTAGACTTTGTAGGATGACCTGATCAGACGTTGTGGAAGTCTAAGTCAGGAAAACGTTTGTGTGTGTTTGGTTTGGGGTTTTCAAGGCGGTGGTTTCTCAGTGTAGCTCTGACTGTCCTGGAACTCACTCTGTAGCCCAGGCTGGGCTCGAACTCAGAGATCCACCGGCCTCTGCCTCCCGAGTGCTGGAATCAAAAGCTGCTCTTGCCCAGCGTCAGTGCTCTCCTCTGTGTTTAGGTGTCGTGCCACACTTGCCGTGAGCTGAAGTGTGTGTAGAAAAGCCATTCACTGTACGAAACGTCGCATAACACTTGTGAACACTTCAGTTCGGGTTGTGCCTGGTGTATCTCTGCAGGCAGCAATGTCCTCACAAAATACAGGTCTACTCTTAGTAGGCATGGCCTCAGGCTAACCACCTGTGACTGTTCTAGTCAGTTCTGCTAGAGTTGTCCATCCAGTTACCTCTGCGTTGTCTGACTTTTCCTGGGAAGACTCAAACAGATGTGATGACAGAAGAGAGACACTCTTCTGATAATTGATTGTCTTTAGAAAGACCCATTTTCAGCTGCTTCTGATCAGGCTGATAGATTTCATTATTAATTTTTACCTTTTTGTTGATGAGACAAAAATCTACTTTGGAAGTTCATTGGCTTTTTTAAGTAATAGATATTGCTATGAATTAAAGGATAATAAATCATATAGGGTGTAATTTCAGAATTGATGCAGCATCTGTGCTTTGAGGTGCAATTTTGAGAGTTTTAGAAGCAACAGCCTATTTCACGCTGTAGCTTGTCTCTCTATTTGTTTGTGGTACACAGGCTACTGCTTACCCTCTTCTCTTAAGACAGTCTCACTTTATAGCCCAGACTAGCCTTAGACTTGCAATCCTCCTGCCTCATCACCCAGAGATTACGATTATAGGCATGTACTATCACACCCAGTAGTACACCAGATTCTTGTGCATATTTTATTTTTAAAGATTTAATCTGGGTGGTGGTGCATGACTTTATTCTCAGCACTCAGGAGGCAGAAGCAGGCCGATCTCTGAATTTGAGGCCAACCTGTTCCACAGATTGAATTCCAGGATAGTCAGGGCTACACAGAGAAACTCTGTCAAAACAAAAAAGCAAAAAAAGCTGGGCGGCAGTGGCACACGCCTTTAATCCCAGCACTGGTAGGCAGAGCCAGGCAGATCTCTGTGAGTTCAAGGCCAGCCTGGTCTACAGAGAGATCCTGGACAGGCACTAAAACTATAGAGAGGAAGGCTGTCTCGAAACCCCCCCCCCCAAAAAAAAAAAAGTTAAAATGAGGATCTGGAGAGTTGGCTTAGCAGCTAAGAGTACCTGTTGTTCTAGGAGAGATTCTGGGTTCAGCTCCCAGCACCCACATACTGATTTCCAGCAGTTCCAGAGTGGGTAGGCATCACATACACACTTGGTACACATATACATGTGCAGGCACAAAACTGATACATAAAATACATCTTCAAAAAATTAAAGATTTAAATGCTATTAAGATACAGAAAGCGATGTAAACTGATATAAAATCAGTTGAGTGTTGTTGTTGTTGTTTTGTTTGTTTTGTTTTGTTTTGTTTTAAATCATCCTGAGGAGGAATATTGAGAGGGGTGGAATACTACAGATTGACCTCAGGGACCTCATACCTGCCAAATGTTTGCTCCACCGCTGAGTGATGCACTCTCAGGCCAGGCAAAGTGTTATTTAGGAGTGTAAGGATGGGCTGTGTGTATATAGAGTAAGACACAAATGATACTTAGAAGGAAATCGTTATATCTCGAAGAGCAATTCATCTTTGTATACTAATCTATAACATTAAATGATAGGTTCTTCAAATTTAGTAATCCTTTAAAAATGAATTTGAAAACCACAGCAAAGTCCAAGACTACTGTTTTTGGCTCCTTGTTGGCCAGCTGTCAGCTTTGATGGTGTTGGTTGACCTTGAGTCTCTGCTTAGCACGCTGTTCCAGGCTTTTAAATGGAAGAGTCCAGTAGCCTAGAAGGAAGACACTTGAATAACCTCGCTCAGTACCTGCCTCTGAATATCTGCCTCTGCTTCTGCAGGCGCTGATAGACTATCTTCGCACACATTCTCACAGTGCTGTGTACGCCACGTCGATGTCACCACCTGTGGTGGAGCAGATCATCACCTCCATGAAGTGCATCATGGGACAGGATGGCACCAGCCTTGGTAGGTCTTTTATGGACAGCATTTCCTTGGCTTAGTAAAAACTTAGTAGCCAATTGTGCTCTTTTGGTTGAGGTTTTTCCTTAATAAGGAGTCCAATGGGCCACTGTGAGACTTTGGTTTCCATAGACACTTTTCAGTGTGTTATGATGCCCACACCTTGAGCCACATACTAGCTCCCTCCTGTGGAATTTTGTTTGTTTGTTTATTTTTTTATTTTGAGACAAGGTTTCTCTTTGTAGCCCTGGCTGTCTTGGAGCTCTAAGTAGACCAAGCTGGCCTTGCACTCACAGCCTCTGCCTCCCAAATGCTGGGACTAAAGGTGTGCGCCACTACCACTTCGTCTGATTTACACATGATGAGACTTACCTTGCTGTTCTACTGTGCTTTTTAATTGAGGACACTTGTCTTCGAGGTGTTTCTTAATCACATCTTTTTATGTGGAAATGTAATTGACTACATAGTGATGTGTGTATCTTCAATAGCATTGTTTCCAGAGTAAATGTCCTTGATTTAAAACCTTTTTAAAGTTTCTAATTAAATGAACAGTACATAATGAAGGTCATCTTAAATCTGTTTTTGTCAGTGGTGGGAATGTGCATCCAAAGCGATGCAGTTACTTAAACGTATCTGAAATGAGCAACAAAAGATGTTGCCTTGTTTATTCATGTGTGTCACCAGAGGGCAGTGTTGACTAGTTACTGTGAAAGGAGGGTAATTTGTATTTGAAGGTCTTTTCAGGGATGGAACATTGTGACACAAATCTGTAACCCTGGCACTTGGGAGGTAGAGACAAGAAGATTAATTTTCCAAGGTCATCCTCAGCTGTGTCTCTTGAGGCCTAGCTCGTAAACAAAAACAAAGAAAATAACAACGGTTCTCTACCAGCAGTATGGCAGGAACCTAATTGAACTTGCTCTCTTGCTGCTTCTGAGGTGGTGTGGCTCTGGCAGATTTCACATCCTCGGCCGTGGGCTCTCTACTCGGTAATACGTGGTGCTATAGATGGGCTGCAGCCTGCATTGGAGACAGTTAAGACTTTTCAGAAACCAAAACCGACTTTATACTTGTTCCCATCTGTTAGTCATCCTGTTATCTCTATGGAGAGACTTTTGGAAATGGTGTTGTCAGCTTCAGTTTTCTGAATTTGCCAGTTCAAGAAGAATGGTTATTAATTTTGCTCTACAGGGTCTGGGACCAGCTTAGAAGATTCCAGTGCTAGGAAGACCGAGCTGGTTGGGAACTGGGGTCATCTGTCAGCTTCTTCACTGACTCTTGGAAGGCTTGCCATACTTGCTGTGGTAACTTGAAAATTTTAAGTGATTTAGCTGAATCGAAAGCTACTGTTGTTCGCCTTTCTTCTTGCACATCATGAAAGTTGTCAGCTGGGCATTAGTCTGAGGAGGGGACTATGGCAAGCATATGAGTCATATTTCAGCCCTTCCTCAGGAGAGACTTGGCACCTGTGTGCTTAAGTTGTTTAAATGTGTTGTGCCGTATTATTATCACACTGCTCAGCATGCCTTGTGGCATGTAGAAATGCCCATGAAGATGCAGGGGCGGGCGCCTTGGTGCAAAGGCAGTCTTTACATTCAAAGGAAAGAACACACTAAGGCCTGTTGACCCCAGTGCTTGCACAAGTGGAAGAGTGTACACTGTATAGTGTCATTCAAAATCTATCAAGTATTCTCAGTTTTGTATGCCTTACAGCAGGTAGACAGTTATGTGGGTATTTAATAGTATTTCAATAATTGCAGGGTGGGGAAGTTTGGGATGAATCAAGGACACAGTATACTTTTTACTATTTTCTTTTTCTTTTTTTTCTTCTTTTTTTTTTTTTTTTTTTTTTTTTTTGGTTTTTTGAGACAGGGTTTCTCTGTGTAGTTTTGGTGCCTGTCCTGGATCTTGCTCTGTAGACCAGGCTGGCCTCCAACTCACAGAGATCCTGCCTGGCTCTGCCTCCCAAGTTCTGGAATTAAAGGCGTACGCCACCACTGCTCGGCAATTTTTCCTATTTTCAATAATGTCATGTAGGTTCTGCTGCCTGAAATTTTACATTCTATTCTACTTGTAGGACTAGACCAGATTCTAAGAATGAGGACTGTCTGTATGATTTGTGGTTTGTTTTTTTTTTTAAAGATTTATTTATTTATTATGTATACAGTGTTCTGTCTGCACATATCCCTGCAGGCCAGAAGAGGGCACCAGATCTCATTACAGATGGTTGTGAGCCGCCATGTGGTTGCTGGGAATTGAACTCAGGACCTTTGAAAGAACAAGCAGTGCTCTTAACCTCTGAGCCATCTCTCCAGCCCCATGATTTGTGTTTTTAAATGTTACATAAATGAGTCATGTTGAGTGTGAGGTTCCCATTCACTTATTTTCACTTTTACAGTGTTGAGCAGAGCAGCCTTCTTGTTCATTCTGTTGATGGATGTTTAGGTTATTAGCAATTTTGAGGTGTTACTATAACTGCAGAGTGATCTTTGCTTGTTTCCACTGTGTTTGTAAGGTTAGCCTGGATACCGTGCAGTGAGGTTGGCAGACATCTCTAGAGACTTCTAAATTCTTTCCCCAGCCAAGCATACTAGCAAATGCCGGTGATCCCAGTACTTGGAAGGCTAAGGCAGGAGGATTGCTCCCCGTTCAAGGCCAGCCTGAGTTACAGAATGAAGCTGTTTCAAAAACAAAACAGTAAAAAAAAAAAAAAAATGTTATTTCCCCAGGACTTCAGTATACTCTCCCACTACTGCTACTGTATGTAAT
Organism: Peromyscus aztecus; assembly: GCA_902168405.1. Classification (NCBI taxonomy): domain Eukaryota; kingdom Metazoa; phylum Chordata; class Mammalia; order Rodentia; family Cricetidae; genus Peromyscus; species Peromyscus aztecus. The sequence goes on from CABHPQ010152481.1 coordinate 37,787, forward strand.
AAAGAACCAAGAGTCTGCCATAAGTTTATAAACAGAGTCTGACATTTATGTTTTTAAGCTTATGAAGATGACTAGGCAAAAGAGGGATTAGAAATAGCAATATCAAACCTGGTGGTGGCGCACACCTTTAATCCCAGCACTCGGGAGGCAGAGGCAGGCGGATCTCTGTGAGTTCAAGGCCAGCCTGATCTACAGGGGGAGTTCCAGGACAGCCAAGTCTATTGCATAGAGAAACCCTGTCTTGAAAAACCAAAAAGAAAGAAAGGAAGGAAGGAAGAAAGAAAGAAAGAGTAATATCATGCAAATTGGTGATTCACGGAGGAAATGTTCTAGAAAGATGAAGGCTTTTCCCAGACTCTACCGAGGGATGATGGGACAAGACAAAGAAAGGCTTAACATTATGGTGCTTACAACCAGAAAAGCCAGATTCAGAACAAAACCCAGTACTGCTTCCTGAGAGTGAGCAGGGACTGGGGAAGAGTCTTTTTTTATTTAATAATATTCTGTACTATTAAAGTTGCTTGTTACTATGTGAGTATTACTTTCTTAGTAGAGCTTTGAAAGAATTCATTCAGCATAATAAATCCTGCTTAAAATGAGGTTCAGAGTGCTGCTCAGGAAAGCTGCAGCTGGCCAGGGAGGATTCGCTGCCCTTCCCACATCCCCTTACAATTAATTGCCATCGTTTTTTTTGTGAATGGAAACTGCTGCCAGTGGCCCTCTTCCAATGGCAGCATTGAGTTAGAACAGACTGGTAGGTAGAAAAAGTGAGACTTAGAAGTTCTGAAAAGTCCACCAGATACTTGGAAAGCTAGCTTGTCCTTCATACATCACTGACCATATTCTGTGGTAGATTTTAGATCCAAGATCTTTTTATGAATCAAAATAAAATATCCAGAAAAATCAACTAAGACATTAAAATTTTTTTTTCTGGAACTTCACTTGGATGTAAAATAATTCAGTGCTTTCTGTACAGTACATTACTTGTGGAGTTGGATGCTACCAGTATGACCGAATCGTAGATAAACTGCATACACACATTCAACAGGTAGCCTTTACAGTGGTTGCAGTAAAAAGCATTACTGTTTGCACTTAGTTTCTAAAGACCCTAGGTAAATTCCTCACTGATGTAGAAGAGCCTTGGGTAGGTTGGAGTCTAACTAAAATTAGGCTTGGCCTGTTTGAATTAATCAAGTAGAAGACTTGCTAATGCGGTGTTAAATGATCCAGGGAACTTTAGGAGTTCTAATTTAGGAGTAGACACTACCCTGTCTTTGAGAAGCATCAGTATGATCCTGTAGAGAGCTGCATGCTACTCAGGACTGGCAGCTTTTGACCTGCCCCCAACACTGCCTTCCAAGTCCTAGAGTGTCTGCCTTCGCTTTTTCCTGTAGTGTTGTGTTTTAATGGAGTGTGGGGAGAGGAGGGAATGAGCAGAGTGCAGGGATTAGAAAAAGCGGAAAAGGCAGCGTGCATTTTCTGGTGCAGTTTCGTCCTTGCCCAGAACATTGGAGCAGTTCTTCCAGTGCTGAGCTCTGAGCCTGTGACGTAATGCCTAGAGCACTGCTGTCCAGAAACGTTTGTCGGCGTTTATCAGGTTCCTGCCTCCTCCATTGGAGTTGAACAGATGTGCTCCCTGCCTTTGAAAACTGCCCTGCAGCATGGCAGGATAAGATTCCTGGAGGAACTAGTCTCAGAGTCAGAAACATTCTCCTTTGTTTACCTTGTTCTTTTCTTAATTCCCTCCGTCCCTCTCTCTAAACAACCTCCTTCCACACCGCATCCCCCATGAAACCATTGTTTCCTACAACTCAGTAAAAGTTACTTGAAGCAAACTCAGATCTAACATGCTTAAACTTCAGTGAATTTTTTCCTTGTGGAGCCTCTGGCAAATTACCATAGATGAAATAAAAAATTCCTTTTATAAATTAGTTGCTTCATTGTCTAACACAAAAGGCCTTTTACCCAATGGCTTAAGCTTTTTAAAATCAGTAAGCATTAAGACCACTTTACAGGTGGGGAAATTTGAGCTCACATGTGGGGCAAGTTCTTTTTGTATCTTGTTTCCAAGTAGGATGTGGCTTTCCTCAGTCCGTCTGCTTCTACTTCTGATGATAGTCAGTGTTTTATTAAAACAGGCTGTTTTATGGCCTATTTCTAATTTTCTCATTTTGTTCAGCTAATTTTCCACAAAACACCTGAATTTCCTAGTGAATGGTAGCCTGACAAATGACAGCCGTTGGAGCCTGTGGCTGCCTGTCTCCTCCTGGGGACTGAGCAAGCCCTTTCCCCACTGTGCTCAGAAGCTGCTCGGATGCTGAGGAGCTTTTGCAGGGATGTGGTCTGTGAGCGCTGCTTTCTCCCACCCATCTATTTTCAAAATCTGGATGCAGATAAAAGTTTTTCACAGTAAGAACCTTCTTTTTGTGTCTTGTTACAGTCAGTTTGAAGCTGGCCAGTAAGATGCCCACAAGCATCAGGCTGGAAGCTAGACTTTGAACAGATGTATACTTGGCCATTAAATGGGACATTGTTCTTGGTAGAAAACCTAAGAAAGGCACTTAGGTTCCCCTGGGGTGGGAAAGGAGCCCTGAACCAGAAGCCCCTCATTTGAAGATGTGTTGCATGCTGTGGTGAGGCTAAGCTCTCACATTTTCAAGGATTAAAGTAGATAGATTTCCTTGGTGCTATTTTAATTTTTTTGGTGGCTTTATTTTATAGTCAGATTTACTTTGAAGATTTTCCTCTATAATTTTTATGTCTATTTATTTGATCTGAGACATGACTCTTTCTTCTCACCATTCTGCATTTGTGGCCTTTGTGACTGTGTTGAAGAACATATCTAACTTTGTACACCACAGCAGGATTGGCATTGCTTCTTTCCCCCCCGAATTGTTTCTGAGGGTTTGTCTAGGAGAGCTGGTCCAGCAGTCCTTCACCTTTGAGTCTGTTGCTGCACAACTACTTAAGAAGAAGTATGTGCCAGTGACAAGCTAGAGACGCCAGTTCTCTCCTGCCTGCTCCCCATGGAGATGGAGCATGTGCCAAAGGGTTGGTTGTATGTCCAGTGCTTCCTGTGGCCTTGCTAGTTCTCCAAACGTTTGAATTGTATGTTCCTGTCATCTACATTCACAGTGTAATGAAATGTTAAAGAAGAAAGCCTATCCATGATGTTTTTACTTTAAAAAGTTTTCAATTCAGGGCCTTGCACCTAGTAAGCCAGGCCTCTGCCTCTGAGCTCCACCTCCTCCTCCATAATGCTTCTTTAATACAGTAAAGCAATTCTATTCAAGAGGGACTATGTAGGTACCAAGAAGTTTTGCCCTAGGTAAGAGCGATTAGTTGAGTTCAGTTCTGACTCCGACCAGGAAATATGGGGATTGGTTGTCAAGGAGCAGGAATGCAGGTCAATGAAGAGGAAATATCAGGGTAAAGGTGTTCCTTACCTTCAGAGTCTTTGCTGAAGGCAGACAGGGCAATAGGATACCATGTTCAGGGGATTTTCTCTAATATGATTTACAGGATTGTCTCTTAATCAATCTGGACTCCTCAAAGACAGAGGAATCTAATATGCGACTTAGTCAGAAAAGTCTTGGAAGAGGTTGACGTCAGTACAAGGAGAGAGTCTCCATCAGTGTCGGAAGAACCTCACAAAAGTAAACTCTGAGAACTTCCATCAGAGGCATTCTTAACATGATAGTGCCTGACCTTGTTCATATGCAGAAAAGCTTAATAACGAGTACAGGAGCATCCCAGGTACCTCCAGTGTGAGCCTGGCTTTAGCACCATTGCTGTGGGGTTTGTTAAAAATGAGGTTTCTAAGCCAGGTGCATACCTGTAATCGCAGGAGGATTGGAAATTCAAGACTGGCCTGGGCTAGGTGGGGCCCTGTCTTCCCCACCCTCCACAAAAAGAATTCTACTATGTTCTCCTCAAACCACTGATAATTATTGTCACCAGGCTCCTAGCATTTTAAAGAACACCTCAGTCAGAAAGCTAACTAGCATTTAAAAGACTTAATGTGCTTTTTATTTAGCTTTTAAAGCTTGTTTATATCAGAGAGAACCAAAACTAAATCTACTGACAAGAAAAAGACATTGGAAGACAAGAAGTGAGATGTTTGGTGATAAAGCTAAGCTGCCAGTTGTCCTCATTTTTGGAGACCTAACTTCTTAGGGCCCCTGACCCCTGACACACTGACACCAGGGGTGGGGAGTTAGAAATCAGCTAGGGGAAGGAGAATTGAAGCTCTACACCCAAGTTCAGGTTTGGAGATGTTGCTTGGAATTTATTTTTTCGTTTCCCCTCTCCATTTTGACAACTCAATATTTTTGTAGCTTGTTAATTCAAAATCCCAAAGTCTTTAGTAAATAACATACAAATAGCCTTGGCCAATAAATGTTTTCCTTAGTGTTCATTATTTATCAGTTTGTAAACTAACTTACTGCCCAGTTGTCTGACTCTGAAACTACCAGCTTAAAACCAAACAAGCCTTATCCAGTAATTGCCCTTATTTGCTACTCTCTGGGTCTGGAGGTGGATGCCTGACCACACTGTGCACAGTAGAATTCCTCCTCATCCCTTTGATTCTGTCTAAAGTATGTGTGTTATCTATGTTCCAGCTCCATCAGATGATAGAAGAGTCTTTAGACAAATTAGGACTGTCTGCCCTGGACTAGGGAAGTAACTGAGCAGTAGAATGCTTGCCTAACATGCTAAAGATTCTGGGTCCAAGGGAGAGGTGAAAGGAGGAGACGGGGGACTCAATCCCGAATGAGTTGGCACCCTTTAAAATTTGGTTCTTTATTTTTTCAAAGGCTCTTGGCCTCTTTTCTTCCTTTTGTCCAGGGCCCTGTGTTACTGACTGCATTAGCCACCATTCTGCTAAACTTCTGATTATATTGAATCAACAGCGCTAAGCCCTGGCCCCTGCTGCTTGTTGTACATCCTGTGGCAGTCCTCAGGAAATCCTATTTTTTGGCATTGAAACGAATGAAAGGATTAAGCCACTACCAGGGAGGGGGTGATAAACTCTGCTTGTGCGAGGAATTTACTGGCCTGTGTTAGCTCAAGCTGCTCTCGTTCTTATATGGAGATAGAAAGCCGAGGGGCTGCTTTGGAATGGGCTCTGAGGGCATGGAAAGGCAGGTCTGGCTGCTTTGATGTCCTTCAGTCTGGCAGTGGCCCTAGCTGGGCACTTTGATGCTTGGTCGCCAGTCTAGCAAAATAGAGGCTCAGAGTTGATGAACCTGGTTCCCACTCCTTTCCTTCATCCAGCAGTAACAAAACTGCTCACTCTTGTTTCCTAGAAGCCTTTGCAGATAACCCCTTTACAAGATGCTTCATCAAGGCATACAGTATCTTAGTTATTAGAAGCCTGTTGAAGGTGTATTTATTTCCTTTCCTTTGGGGCTCTTAAGTGGCTAACAAAGATTTTTTTTTTT
>CABHPQ010152482.1:0-27827 GCA_902168405.1 Peromyscus aztecus
CAGAGGCAGGCAGCCAGGTATACAGATCAGTTCTAGGACATCCAGGGCTACACAGACAAACCTTGTTTCAAAAAACAAAAACAAAATAAAACAAAACAAAAATGCTTTGTTTAAAAAAAAAAAAAAAAAAAGAAAGAATTTTGTTGTGGGGCTGGAGCATCTGGCTCCGCACTTAAGAGCACTGCTATTTTCCAGGGACCCAAGTTACATTCCCAGCACCCACAGTTCACAACCAGCTGTAAATACATTTATAGGGAATGAGACACCTTCTTCTGGCACCTGCACACATGTAGCACACACACATGAAAATAAAAAAATGTAAAAACAACAAAAAATGCTTCTTTAAAAAAATTTTAAATGACCTCTTAGGGTCAATTATGATCAACTCAAGATTTACAGGATACTATATGACATGAACACAGCGTTTAAAAGTAATGCACAACCTTCCAATCATTTATTTGAAACCAAGATCATCTGAGTTCCAGCCATTCTAACCTGCCAGAATCTCCCAAATTCCCCATGCCTTCGCACATACTGTCCCTCTTTGTACTATTTGCACTGCTCTCCCACTCACTCTGACCAACAGTTACTATAGCTGATGAAAAAAGTGCTCGGATTCTATTCTTCCTTGTCTCCTCCAGGCAGATATATATACCCCATCCTGATAACCCATGATGACGAGCACCAGTTACAAAGACCACAGTACATGGTTTCCACCCTAGGCTCCTCTCTCTGAAGTTACCTTTAGTGTTCACTGTGGCAATGCACTTTGTAGTCCTCACATCCCAGATGCGGATGGTTTTATCTCCAGATGCTGTGACAAAGAGGTCAGGGTTGCTTGGGTGCCAACAGAGCTGATCCACACTATCTCCATGTCCCCGGTAGTTGTTTTCTTTGACCTTAAAAGAACAGAATCCAGATGCCACTTCCCACAGATGTACATGCCCCCACATGCAACTTAACTTTCATCCAAACGGTGGTACCTTGGAACCAGCAAAGATCTGGATAATTCAAAAGAATCCAGTCCTTTCCAAAACTTCAACCCCTGTGAAATACTGAGCTTCGACACTGGCTCTCCCTCTTGCCCTTCCTGCCCTCCCTTCTTTTCTCTCTTACCACCACCATCATCCCAATCCACCTGTCCATTCCCAAAGGATGTACTATCATTTTCAAAGAAAACCTCCTCGACACCCTAGGGACTCTACCACTCCATCAGTTAGTTCCTAGCTACTCCCCGCCAGGGCTTCCTTCCCAGGGCTCTTCTAGACCCTCACCACTCCCGGCCAACTGATTCAATCTCCCCTGGCCCGCAGCCTCTTCACCACTCCTCATACAGCCACTATGTTCACACTCCGCTCTCCTCTCAACTTACCCAACTCTTCCAGTCCCACCACATCCTTCCTCATCACCACCAACACAGGTCACGCTCTTATTCATTCCTCTGCCCCTCCTGCATTCATTCTCTTCCTCCACACACAGCCCTCTTCCCGGCCAGGGCTAAGCCCTACAAGCTCACCAGCCGGTCCTTCTCCAGCAAGAACACGCTGGCAGTCTTGTCGAAGGACCCCGAGGCCAAGCGACGGCCGTCACAGCTCCAAGCCACCGAGTGCACCTTGGCACTGTGCGCCGGGAACTCGCGCGTCTTGCTGTGGCCTCGGAACAGCTCCTGCATCCCGAGCACGTAGCGAGACGGGCCACTGCTCACAGAGCACCAGGACGCCATCGAGCCGGGGCCACTTTGGCCGACCGGCGGGGGCCCCAGAATCGACGCGGGCACCGCCATACCTCCCTCAACAAGGACCGCGCACCGGCAGCTAGAGACAACCGGGCCTGGCGCCGCTGCCGAGCGCATGCGCTGAGAAGAGCGTCGCGTCACTCCGCGCAGGCGCGTTTGCAGGCGCGTTTCACCTGCCCCAGGGACTGCAAATCCCGGCATGCAACGCGTGTCCACCTTTACCTTTTGGAATAGCAATGATTCGTCCCTAACTTTGCTTCGTTTTTGAAGAGTTCAACTTTTTTAATGGTTTTCTTACCTGTTTCTGATAGTCTCGCTTATACGAAGAAGAGAAGCAAGATAAAGCCTCCAGTTTACCTACCAGAAAAATATCTTTTTTCCTCTTTTTTTTCCCCCTGCGGCAGGGTTTCTCTGTGTAGTTTTAGTGCCTGTCCTGGAACTTACTCTGTAGACCAGGCTGTCCTCGAACTCAGAGATCAGCCTGCCTCTGCCTCCCCAGTGCTGGGATTGAAGGCATGCAACCCCTAGGGCCAGGCTAAAAATATCCTTTTTATAGAGTTGTTTTTTCACTACTACAAGACCCTCATCCCTCCCTTAAAGCAGAAGGCCATAGCAAGTTCTTGCTCCAGAAGAAAGGTTAGCTGTTTGTGGAAGTAAGGAGTTGATAAGAGGTGTGGGTTGTTGGTTTAGGTTGGGCAAGGTTGCTTGGTTGATTGGGGGTTTGGTTTGTTTAGGGGTTTTGTTTTGTCTTTTGATCTTGGTTTTTAGAATATATTGCATATGTATGATAGTAAATTTTAAAAGAAGTGAAAAGCAAAATGACCATTTGTGTATGCCACACACATCTCAGATCCTTCCACTTCTTATGTCTCTCTTAAAACAAAAGATTTCCAGCCGGAAAAGAATTAATGATGAACGTCCAGGACGAGCTGAGGAGCTGCGAGCTCGGGATAGGGGCCACGGGAGTATGTATTATATGCTCAACATATATATATACACATATATATACATATATACACACATATATATACACACATATATATGTGTGTGCATATATACATATATATACATATATATACACAATATATATACACACATATATATACATATATATACACACATATACATATATGTATATATATATACACACACACTTGTGTGAAAATGTCCCTACGAAGCCAGCTCTGGTGTCGCAGGCTTGTAACTCCAGCACTGGGGAGACAGGCGGGCAGACCCCTAGGACTCACTGGCCAGCTGTGTAGCTTCCATGGCAAGTTCTACGTAAGTGAGAGACCCTGTCTCCAAACCACAAAACAATGAATGGTGCCTGAGGAATGACCTCCAAAATTGTCCTCTGGCCTCCACATACACACAGATGTGCACACACACCCACAAAGGCACAAACATGTACACACACACATACATGAATTTTTTTTTTGGGGGGGTGGTGGTGGTGGTGAGGTTCAAGACAGGGTTTCTCTGTATAGCTTTGGAGCCTGTCCTGGAACTCACTGTGTAGCCCAGGCTGGTCTTGAACTCAGAGATCCACCTGCCTCTTCCTCCTAAGTGCTGGGATTAAAGGTGTGCTCCACCACACTCAGCTAATAATAGTTTTAATTAATTTTTAAAAAAGTAAACAGAGGAAGTGGAGAGATGGTTCTGTGGTTAAGAGTACTTGCTGCTCTAGCAGAGGACAGGTATTCCCTCCCCAGCACCCAGAAAGTGGCCCACAACTCTGGGTAACTCTAATTCCAGGAGAGCCAGCTCCCTCTTCTGACCTCTGCTGGCACCAGGCCCCATGCAAAACCCACATTCACACAGTATTAAATCTTTTTTTCTTAAATGGGGAGGGGGGGGACACACGACTTGAAGAGGCATAGTGGAGCATCTTAGCAAGATTTATAGCATGATGCAGCGCTCCTCACATAATTTGCTCTTTCAGAAAGATATACAGACTTATAATTGTTTGGGGATTGCTTCTTGCCTTTGTTTTTTTTCCCTTGAGAAAGGGACTTGAAACGTAGCTCAGGTTGGCTTGGGGACTCACCTGATAGCCCAAACTGGCCTTGAACTTATGATCACCTTGCCTTTCTCTCCCAGTGCTGGGATTCTGAGCATGTATTACCACTCCAAGCCAGGAAGGTGTTTCCTGTTGGGATATACAGATGTCTCTTCTTCAAGGATGCAGTTTTAAATTATAGAGACGTATAATCGTTTTTTCTTTTGTTTCCTTAATGAATTTATTCTCACAACATGTTGCAGTGAATATCTCTATACAAACTTCATTGTGAACTGTACACTTTATTCAAGCAATTTTGCCAGAACAGTTAATGAGGAGTTTCTAAGAGTCTGCATCCAGCCATGTAAGGAAATATAGGTCCTAAATAATAAGTGAAGCCACATGTGCATGTAGCTCCTGTTTCCACAGTCTCTTTTAGATCTCATTGCAATCAGAAAAATTTGGAAACTGCAAAGATTTTAGACTAAAATAAAGTACCAATGAAATCACTGAAGTCTTTGGGTAGAAAATTATTTGCTATCTAATTTTCCCTCCTTACCTTTCTTTTTTTAAATATTTCATATGATTACATATTTTTACATCCACTGAAGACTTATACCTTTTTATGTTAGAGGCTACGTGGACTAGCCTACCCCAAGTCACAGGACTAACGTATGATAGAGCAAAGTATTTTTTGTTTGTTTGTTTGTTTTCGAGAAAGGGTTTCTCTGTGTAGCCCTGGCTGTCCTGGAACTTGCTCTGTAGACCAGGCCGGCCTCAAACTCACAAAGATCTGCCTGTTTCTGCCTCCCAAGGGCTGGGATTAAAGATGTGCACCACCACTGCCTGACTGAGGTTTTTCCTTCCTTGACTGTTGGGGAAATAACAGACAGTCTGCTTAAACAACAGTGGGTATTGTGAGACAAGTTAGCAAGAATATAATTATAGGCGTATTGTGCACAAGTGAAAAACCATCCTTCAGACAAAGGAATATGGCCATCCCATAGAGGATAGCCTCAGTATGGGAACAACTTGTTTGTCCCTTGGGGACGTCCTGGGGGTGTATTTTAGCATGCATCATTTTGATGTACTGTAACACAGGGAAGTTGGAGTTCTGTTGCATCTACTACTTTGTCTTTAGAAGCCCTTCCCTGACTGTAAAAATCTTTATAACTGATAGGCTTAAGGATACCTGTTGAAGGTTAACCTGATAGGTTAGCAATATCCTAGACAGGTTTACAAATAGGAACAAGACATGCACCTAACATACTTTCAGCATTTAACTCCTCTTTTAGACAAAAGTCAGTAGCATTTACAGTATGAGCTCATTTTACCCAGGTGTTAGAACATAAACGCTATTATAGGGGATTTATGCTGTGGAATAATCCTCTCATACTTTGTAAAGGTTTGTCACTCAAATTGGTTTAATAAAATGCTGAGTGGCCAGTAGCCAGGCAGGAAGTATAGGTGGGGCAACCAAACTAAGAATGCTGGAAAGAGGAAGGGCGAGGTCAGGAGTAGCCGGCCAGATGCAGAGGAAGCAAGATGAAGAATGTTGCACTGAGAAAAGGTACCAAGCCATGTGGCTAAACATAGACAAGAATTATGGGTTAATTTAAGCCTACAAGCTAGTTAGTAATAAGCCTGAGCCATCAGCCGAGGGTTTATAAGTAATGTTAAGCCTCCGAATCAATTATTTGGGAAGCAGCTGCTGGTTATTTGGGAGTTGCTGGCCTGACATAGAAACTTCCTGCTACAGATTTATTTCTATTTATTTCTGTCCTAGAATTGGGTAGTTGTCTTAGCATTTCTATTGCTGCAATGAAGCACTATGGGACCAAAAAGCAAGTTGCAGGGGAAAGAGTTTATTTGGCTTAAACTTCACTATCACTGTTCATCGAAGGAAGTCAGGACAGGAACTCAACCAGCAGGGACCTGGAGAGAGGAGCTGATGCAGAGGCCATGGAGGGGTGTTGCTTACTGGCTTGCTTCCCATGGCTTGCTCAACCTGCTTTCATACAGAACCCAGACCATTAGCTCATGGATGGAAACACCACAGAGGACCAGGTCCTCCCCCATCAATCACTAATTACGAAAATAAAATGTCCTGCAGAGCTTGCCTACAGCCTGATTTTCTTTTTTTTTTTTTTTTTTTTTTTTCCTTTTTTCTTTTTGGTCAAGACAGATTTTCTCTGTATCCCTGGCTGTCCTGGAACTAGCTCTATAGACCAGGCTGGCCTTGAACTCACAGAGCTCCATCTGCCTCTGCCTCCCAAGTGCTGGGATTAAAGGTGTGCGCCACCACTGCCACTATAGCTTGATCTTATGGGGGCATTTTCTTAATTGAGGTTCCCTCCTCTCAGATGACTTTAGCTTGTGTTTAGTTGACATAAAGCTATCCAGCACAGTAGTAAATGCAGAGAAGACATAGTAGAAAGGGGAACCAGGTTTGATAGCACTTGGGAATTTATATATATATAATTTTTTTTTGAGGTGAGGACCAAACCCAGGGCCTTGTGCTTGCTAGGCAAGTGCTCTACTAAGCTAAATCCCCAACCCCGAATTTTTATATTTTATCTGGAAATTGTGGACCTGGACCCACCTCTGGAATCCCACCAGGTGAATTTAACTTTTAAAGGATCCTCTGAACAAGTGATGGTCCATGGGTCAGGAGTGTCTGTTGCCCACTTGAGTTGGGTGTGATGAATTCAGGGAGTGATCCCAGCCACCTTAACAGCTGCAGGTGTGGTAAGGACCACAGGTTATGGTCCAGCGAGGTGCAAGTGTCTTTGGATAATGTCTCTTAACCCAGATGAAGAAAGCGTCATTGGCCTGGTAAGGATGGGGAGTCAGTTCAGCATCTTGGCTGGGTCTCTCTCACAGTTTGGAGGACATGTTGAAGAACCAGTTTCAGGGCCTGGATGGACTGCAGAAGGGAATGGTTAGGGATTTCAGCTGAGTATACATCTTCTAGTCTAGGTAGGAGAAGAGGATGTCAGCCAAAAAGAATTTCAAATGAGAGAAAAAAGCCCTCTATCCCTCTATAAGAAGTATATGGGGCCTGTAAGAGGAAAGGGAAAGGGGCTCACTCTGTCTTCGCTGGTCTTGTTAATTTGGTTAGGGTTTCCTTCAGGGTTTGGTTCATCGTTTCTATCTGTGCTGAGCTTTGAGGTCTGTAGGCATAGTGAGATTTGCATGTTATTCCTAAGACCTTAGCCAATAATTGAGAGATTCGATCTATGAAAGCCAGGCCATTGTGAGACCCCATTACCAATGGGGTGCCAAATCGGGGAACTAATTCCTGTAACAGCTTCTTTACCATTTCCTCTACCCAACCCTAGACAGTATCTGAAAATACAAGGAGATACTTATGGAATATTAGTTTAAGATGTGTTATGTTTGTTTATGCTGTGGAACATTAGTTTAATGATGCAAAGATGTGTTGCATTCTTTTATGTTACATTTGTTTAACTCTGTGAAGCTGTGTTACTTTGCCTGTCTAAAACACCTGATTGGTCTAATAAAGAGCTAAATGGCTAATAATGAGGCAGGAGAAAGGACAGGTGGGGCTGGCAGGCAGAGAGAATAAATAGAAGGAGAAATCTGGGAAGAAAGATAAAGGAGCAAGAAAAGAAGGGGTCACACACTCAGCCAGACATGGAATAAGAAGGAAAGAAAAGATATACAGAAATAAGAAAGGTAAAAGCCCAGAGGCAAAAGGTAGATGGGATAATTTAAGAAAAGCTGGCAAGAAACAAGCCAAGCTAAGACCAGGTACTTATAATTAAGAATAAGCCTCTGTGTGGGTTTATTTAGGAGCTGGGGGTGGGCCCCCAGCCAAAAGAGTAAAAAACAACAAAACTCATTTTGGCCTGGTTTTACCTCAGTGAAGTCCACCTCCCAGTGTTCTCCAGGCATTTCACCTCAGGTCCTAACTGCTTTGGGTACCATGGATAGTGGCTCAGTGGTTGTTTGGGCACAACTTGTACACCATCTAATAATGGTGTATAGGCCTGTAATGGTTAGTGCTGGGTTTATGGATTGGGGGAGGGGTGTTCCAAGGTGACTGGCAAGGACTTAAATGTTAGCCTCCTTGAGTCTCTGATGTGAATTGCAATTCTTTTTTTGCTTCCATCCCCATGGGATATTGTTTCATTCTGGCTGGGGTTGTGGTAGTAGTAGCTGAACTACTATTGGGGCTTGGTGCTTTGCCGGTCCAGGTGGATTTGTTTCTGCCCACACCCCTGGAATCATTGCTTGTAATTCAGCCAGATATGAGTTGGATCCCAGTTGGGCTAGGGATGGCTTGGATAGTAACTGGTATTCTTCTACAATTGGACAAGTAATTCTAGTGGGAGTTTGTAGTCTAATTCTGTCCTGTCTTCCTTAAAAGTGATAGTGGCCTGTGGTTTGTGTAATGGTCTTGGCTTAGTACGGGGTAGAGGCAGCCTGGCATAACCAGGGACATATGGGTGATGTTGCCCCTTCCTAAGTCCACAACCTGATTACTTGTCTCGGAGTAATCACTGGATCCCCCATCATACCTTGGAGTTTTATTTAATTTCTTTTTGCCAGGGGTCCATTGAGTTTCTTTAGGACTGAAAAGGTTGTCCCAGTGTCTACCAGGAAGTTGACTGACTGGCTGCCCCCCCCCCCCCCCCCGCACTCTCAAGGTAAGCCTGGGCTCATGGGGGCTTAATGGGATCAAGTCCTGGCTCCATCAGGTGGTTTCAGTTTCTAATTGGAGCACTTTTGCCTTGGGCGTGCCAACCCGCTGGTTTGGACATCATTTTTCCAATGCCCTTCTCTTTTACAATATGCACATTGGCTTAGGGGTACAGTGGGTCTGAGTGGTCTTGATGCATCTCCAGTCACCTCCGTAGGCTTCATTCATTACCTTCTGGCAGGTCATCCTCCCTCTTTCTCAGCACTAGCACAGTTGCCTTTGCTAACCCTCTGCCTGCCTATCTTCTGGCAAGTCTCTGGTATTAAAGACTCTACTCTGACAACACCTCTCTTCAAATCCCCCTAGCCTCTGGAAAGTCCTTCTACTACCAGGGCTGACGGGGTGACAGAGGCTATGATAACCATCCAGCTGTTCTCTGGAGCTTCCAGATCAGTGGGTGTACAGGTTGGGGAGGCATCCAGCCGCCTCTATAGAAACTTGGCAGAGGCTTCAGCCTTGCAAAACTTCACTTACCTTAGAAAATCTGTGACCTTCCGTGCAGCATCTCAGAGACCCTCAGAGTCTGGTGACAGGTATCAAGTGCCCCCTTACCTTGTTCAGTGATGGGGTCCCATTGAGGTCTGGTAGAAGGAGAGACAGTTTCCAGAATTGGGGTCCTCAATTGGTCTTCCTTGCTTCCCTCCAGATCCCCTCTCTTCTGAGGTAAAGATGAGTTTGGAGAAGCTGCTGGCAGTCATCTCCAGCTAGGAAGTAAGTGTAAAACTGTCTCTAGAAGAGAAATTCAACCTTGAGTTTTGTCAGAGAGGGAGGAGTTGGTTTACCAGTTATGAAGATCACTGGTGTAAATGAGGACATAACCCAGAAGTGGAGAAAACTGTAGGAGAGGTGTAATCATCACTTGTGGCTTCCCTTGGGGGAGAGGGGCCAAGAACCCAGAAAGGCTCTACCTGGGTCCTGTGAGGACAAGTCAGAAGCCATGGATACAACTGAGGGCCAGGAGATAGGGCACAGGAGGACCCACTGTGACTGTGGGAAGAACTAAGGACAGAGGCAGGGGATAGGGTGGCAGCAGAAACTCAGAGTCGGGGTCTCTAGCAGTATGGGGACCTTTTTCTCTCACACTGGTAAGCCCTTCTGGATACCATGTTTATGATCTCCAGCAGCCAGAAAGGTGTTCTCAGGATACCTAGCCACTGGAATGTAGGGAAACTGGTCCCGGTGTCCAGGTCTTACTGGAACAATAGACTAAACCCTCACAACAACTTTGATGTTGAGTAACCAGGTATCTGGCCAACACACACTGAAAGCTGGCCAGTGGCATTCCCTTGGAGAAGCGGACTCAAGCTCTGATTCTCCTGTTTTGAAGCCATTTTGTAACATTCATTACAAGTGAGAGGTTGAAAGCATCAATGAGGTTTAGTTTCCCATGTCTGCCTATAACCTGAAAAGATGAATGGGACCACAGAAGCACAGACAAGGGACAAAGATAATGAAAACAAAACCAACAAGCCGGGTGGGGGGTGGGGGTGCACACCTTTAATCCCAGCCTTTAACCCCAGCACTCAGGAGGCAGAGGCAGGTGGATCTCTGAGTTTGAGACCAGTCTAGTCTACAGAGGGAGTTCCAGGATAGCCAGGGATGCACAGAGAAACCCTGTCTTAGAGAAAAGAAAAAAAAAAAAACAGAAACCAATGGACACAGGACATAGATTGGTGGACACCAAGACAAACCAGATCCTGAGGGTGTGTGGTGGTATACCAGCCACATCCCAGACTCAGTTTTGACACAAGTCCTCAATTGGTGTGCCAGACTGGCCAGAAACCAGAAACCCAGGATTATCTTACCTCCAGAGGTCCCAGATACAAGTACACAGGTGGACTCCTTCCAAAGGTTTTAAGGGGCAAGTTGGTAAGGGGTAGTCTATCCCTGGAGCTGAGGAATGTCCTCAGTGGTCTTCACTAGGACTGCCAACCTTTACCCTTGCCTAGGAGGAGCTCCACCTCAGGAGTTGGGGTTTTCTCCTCGGTGAGCTCAGTGGAACCTCCAAATGTTATGGGGATGCCTGAAGAGACATCATTTGAGAGGCCTGAATTAGTCAAGTGACATGGAGCCTTTATTTTCCACCAGCAGGGCTGTATTATTTTAAGGTGTGTTACTTTTGTTTATGTTGCATTTGTTTAACTCTGTGAAGCTGTGTTACTGTGCCTGTCTAAAACACCTGATGGTCTAATAAAGAACTGAACAGCCAATAGCAAGGCAGGAGAAAGGATAGGCGGGCTGGCAGGCAGAGAGACTAGGTAGAGAGAGAAATGTAGGAGCAGAGGCAGAAGGAATGAGAGGAAGGAGGAAGACTTCAGGGGCCAGCCACTCAGCTACACAGCAAGCCACAAAGTAAGAAATAATGAAAAGAATACAGAAATAGAGAAAGGTAAAAGCCCAAAGACAAAAGCGAGACTGGATAATTTAAGTTAAATAAAGCTGTCTAGCAACAAGCCAAGCTAAGGCCAGATATTTATAATTAAGAATAAGCTTCCGTGTGTGATTTATTTGGGAGCTGGATGGTGGGCCCCTCAAAAGTCAAAAGCAACTAACAACAGGGCTGTCCCATACAGAGTAGAGGGAAGCAGCCCTGACCTACAATTTTCTTGAACTTTTACAGGCAAAAACTATAATTGTGTCACATATTCAGAAAGGCAGCTGTAAACATTTGTAGGAAGTAAGCAAGCACTGTTTACAGAAACAAAAAGATAGTTAAGGGTCATGCTGTTCTCATAACCTTGAGTCGAGGACCCACTGTATAGAAATGTATGACTTCTCTACATGACTAGTTTATCCAAGATAATTTTAGCACTTAAAGTTTTTCTTAAGAATGCTTTCATGAGATGGTGTTAACTATAGTTCAGTGGCCCACTACAGTTGTGATGCTGAAGCCTGGATTTTGTTGAAGACCCTAAGATATTGGAGATGCCAGAGCTGTGGGATATCTGCAGACAGGGTGTGGAGCCAGCCCAAGAGAGGGAAGTGTGTTGCAGTGAGCAAAGCTGGAAGGAGTTGGAGGTCTAAGAGCCCTTTGATATCAGACATGGAGATGCAGAGTTTGGAGTTTGCACTGCTGGGTTTTGGTCTTGCTTTGATCCAGTATTTCCTAACTACCCCTTTGCTTCCTTTGAGAATGGTAATATATATTCTGTGCATTCTATATTGAAGGTATGTGCCTTACAGTAGAGATGGCCTTGAGTCTCAGAGGAGACTTTGGACTTTTAAACTGTGTGAGACTGTGATAGACTATGGGGACTTGAAGTTGGACTAAATGCATTTTGCTTTATGATGTAACTACAAGCCTATGGGGGCAGGGAGTAGAATAATGTGGTTTGAATAGGAATGGCCCCCAAAGGTGCATATATTTGAGTATTTGGTTTCCTGTTGGTGTACTATTTAGGAAAGATTAGGAGATGTGGCCTTGTTGGACGAGGTGTATCACTGGGAGTGGGCTTTGGAGTTTCAAAAGCCTGGGCCAAGCCCATCTTCCCTCCTCCTCTCCTTGCTGCTTTCAGATCAGGATGAGTTCGCAGCCACTGTCCAGCACCATGCCTGCCTGCCTGCTTCCATGTCCCCACCATGATGGTTAGGGACTAACCCTCTGAAACTGTAAGCAAGCACCAATTAACTGTTTTCTTCCATAAGTTTCTTGGCCATGGTGTCTCTCCATAGCACTAGAACAGTAAATAAGACACAAACACTAAATGTTCATTTGTGAATCCCTTCCCACCCCACACTGTCCTTACTAAAGCCTACACTAGACTATTTTCCATCTCTCCTTTGCTCAGAAGGTGATGGGCCCAGGCCATAGTGAAAGCCCTTCCTAAGACAGCAAAGTTTACACAACATCAGCACAGCATAGCATGTGCTATGATGCTACACCTGCATGTGCTATACCTGTATGACTAAGAGAGCTTTTTACCTAACGTCAGCACTGTGCCAGGCACTTTAACACACCAACAAACTCTACCCCAGTTACTCTGCTATTATTCACACTTTACAACCATGGGCTCAGTGGAAGAGCACTTGCCCAGTGTGTGTGCGGCTCTGGGCTTGATCTCCAGCAAAACAAAATTCAAAAAATGTTTAAAAGAAAGAAAAATCATGAAGGTGAAGTAGCTTGTCCAGATTCCTCCAGAAAGAGAATTTGAGCCCAGGTCTCCATCTCTTCCTATTCACCCAGTACTCTACCAACCCAGGGCCTGGCACTGCCCCTTCCCTCCCCCTCCAGTCCCCTCACACTCCACCTGGCCATCTTCTCCACCACAGGACACCTGACTGTGCTGTCAGCTGCAGCACCCTTCCTCCTGTGGCCTCTGCTGCACACGGGAACCCACTGTCCTCAAAACTTGCACTGAGACCTCCTCCTCCTCCACACCCACCTCCTCCTAGGTACCCCAGCTACCTGGAGCTTTGTTTGCCTCCTCCCCATACTACCCACTGGCACACAGTTTTGAGTGACACCCTCTGCTTACTACACACAAACCCATCATGGACCCAAACAGGATGCAAGCAGAAAGTACCTCTACCATGTCACCACACCACCTGCTCTGCCTGGGTGTGATGGCTGAGCCTTCTCCATAGCACCTGCCTGAGTGATTAATGTGGCCCATTCAGCTGTGGGGTGGGGAGCAGGAGGCCCAACAAGCTGAGGGACAGGGAGGGACAAGTGACAGGTCTCTGCAGCCAGCCCTGTGCTCTCCCTGGGAGCTGCCCCACCCCACTCCAGAGAAGGGATTTGTTAAGCATGACCCTGTTCCAGGTGCTGTGTGACACACTGTATGTCACTTCCCTCTCCGCACAGCCCAGGGAAAGGGGACTGACTCATTAGCCCACAGCTTCGTGATCAGAGTGGTTCTGGTCCATCACTACTGGCAGGTTCCGAGTAAGAGGCGTCACCTGGACAGTGCAGGTGTCAGGGGAGAAAAGGCAAGAGCTCTGCAGTAGGTATGCGGAGTCTGCAGTGCGCTCCAGTGTGTGTATCCCAGCTGCTCCCTGGTCTTTGAGACAGGGCATACCCTTCTACTCTGTGAGGGTTTTTTCCTTGCACAGAGGGTCAACATTCCATGACTAAAATATGCCTTTGGCAATAGAATTTGCCTTTCAGACCATTAGGCAACTCCAGGACAAACCTACCACTTTTATTTATTTATTTTTTTACTGTTATTATTTTTTGTTAAAAAAAAAAAAAAAGTTTCTTTGAGACAGGGTTTCTCTGTGTAGCTCTGGCTGTCCTGGAACTCACTCTGTAGATCAGGCTGGCCTCAAACTCAGAGATCCACCTGCCTCTGCTCCTGAGTGCTGGGATTGAAGGTACAAGCCACTATGCTAGCTTCCCTGGCCACTTTTTAAACTGAGCCTATTCACACATCACATTACGCGTCTGTCTCTTAGTAGACTCGCATGTGCCCACATTCTGGAGCTGGCCTTTCCTAATCCTCTCTGGTGTTTCCTAATCCACACCTCAGGCTGAAGAGAGCTTAATCTCCACAGGGCATGAATGCACTACTGTAGTCAGGACTCCCTCCTGCATATTCCTATACAGTGTCCTCAAGTAGGGCCCATGCACCACAACTCTATCAGCTCAAAGGCTGGAGAGGGAATAGTCAGCACAAGGCACACACATCCACCTCACACGCTTCCCATTTGATGTGCTAAACGGCTTCCCCCTCACCCCACTTCACATGCTCCAGAGACACCTGCAAAACAACAAGAAGGAACCAGTTTGTAGCAGAGGCCTGTTGTCCTTTGGGTTACACTATAATCTTAACTGTTTTTTAGAATGGTTTGTACTTGATTTGGATATTATTCTCCAAGCTATGTGTTGAAAACTTGGTACCCAGACCAAAAAAAAAAAAAAAGAAAGAAAAAAGAAAAAGAAACACTTGATGCCCATATGGCAATGTTAAGAGATGGTGGACTCTAAAGATGAGTGTTGTTGTATATCAGGTGTGGGTGTTCACGTGGTCCATGGAATCATAAGAGAAGGCACCTCAAGGATGATTTTAGCCTTTCCCAGCTGCAGGGTGGATTGTCTCTATGGACTGAACTGCTGTAGCTTAGCAAAGGGCCTTTTATTGTTATGCAGTTCACAACTTGAGCAAGTCAGTTCTGTATACCCAAACCTCTTATCTGAGCCCCCCAAAGGGACAATGCCAAATGCAAATTCTCAGAAAAGGAATACCACAGTGTTCTGGGTTGTCCCTAAACTAAGTTTGCATGGGCTTCGAACCCCTAGGAAACTCAGATAAGACTTCAAACAGAAGGTAGCAATCACAAAAGGCAGATCAAAGCTAGGTGCTAACACTCTGTAATCAAACCAGCTGTAGCTCTGTGGGAATTATCCCATCAGGTGTGGTGACACAAGCCTACAATTGCAGCCTTTAGGAGATAGAGGCAGGAGGGTCAGGGATTCAAGGTCATCGGATGTTACATAGTACGCTTGAGGCCAACCTGGGATGTATGTCTCAATCCTTTTTCCCAATCAAAGTTAATAGTGGGCCTTTCAAAAGTAGGGCTTAAGCTGAGTAGAGTGACCAACATCAGTAATTCCAGGACTCAGGAGACCAAAAAAGGAAGAGTCTGATTTGGAGACTACTCCAGACTGTATAGTAAGACCCTGACGCAAAAACAAAACAAAAAGTGTGGCGTGGTAGAAGGTCACTAGGGACAGCATCCTCAGAGGAAACTGATGTAGTGTTTAACAGCCCTGGTCAGATCTTCCAAGATTAAAGAACCCCAGTCCCTGAGTCCTTCCATGGCCTCTGGTCTCACCACGTGGTCCTTGTTGCAATCACTGCCACCATGTCGCCTCTGCGGTGGGACGATGCAGGCTCCTCAGTGAAGCTAGTGCTGTGCCGTGCAGTTTGGGCTCTCCATCCCAGAAGTGTGAGCTAAAACCCCTCTTCTTTATAAGTTACTGGGTAAGTCAGTTATTTCATTATGGCAATGGAAAATGTGCTGATACAGATCTCCCTATAATCAACAGTGATACAACTTGGCACAGCCTGGGCTTTGGCCATTCCAACTCAATTACTGGTCCATAACTGACCTCTCCATCCTGCCTTGCTTACTACCAGTTAAGAAGAACTGCACGATACATCTGCACTGACAAATTAATAATTAACCAAACAATGAAGCTGTGAGTCCCAATCACTACATGTCACTTCCCTGGCATAGCTTCAAAGCTCATTTTCCTGGCCCTTTTCCAGTGGGGCTGATTGGCCAGCGAGCCCCATGGGTCCTTTCTTCTCAGGTCTTGCTCCCCAGCCCTCAGGTTACAGGCATGCCCTGCCATGCTCAGCTTTTATGTGGGTAGTAGGGATCCGAACTCAGGTCCTCCCACCTGTGCAGTAAGCCTGCTCACCCACTGAACCAATCCCCAGCCTGTGTTTATCTTCTTAAGAATTAGGTGACCTGTCTCTGTCTTCACTTTGCCACCAAGTTCGGTTTGGTAAGCCGGTGAGTTTCACTGGGGTGACATACAGAAGTATAGGTGAGGGGAACTCACAGGAGCGGGGGTGACTCAAAGGCAGCTGCATCACCAAGGCCCACCCCAGCAAGGTGACAGTTCACAAAGCTGGGAGCCATGGAGCACACTGCACAGCCTTTTGAATACCCCTGTTCAAAGCCAAAGTTTCAATTCAAGCATTGAATTGTGCCTTAAGTCTTGCAAAGGTCTCTCCAGTCTCTTCTCTGGTACCAGTTTGTGTATCTAGTCTAACTCGTATCTATCTTGTGTTGATTTTGTCTTGCTTACATATATCTATTTTTGCAGTGTTTTATCCTACGTTTCACAGATTTCTTGATTACTACAGGGATGATAGAATTATAGTCTTTAAAGTATATTGATGAGATTTTTTCCCCATGCAAAAAAACAATATCGCCTTGGAATTCTCTCTCTCTCTCTCTCTCTCCTCTCTCCCTCTCCCTCTCCCTCTCCCTCTCCCTCTCCCTCTCCCTCTCCCTCTCCCTCTCCCTCTCCCTCTCTCTCTCTCTCTCTCTCTCTCTCTCTGTGTGTGTGTGTATGTCTGTGTGTGTGTGTGATGTAGAGAGAGAGAGATGATAGGTAGGTAGGTAGATAGATAGATAGATAGATAGATAGATAGATAGATAGATAGATAGATAGATAATTGTGTAACTTTTGGTGGGATATATAAAATTAACATCAGCTCCCTTTCTGGGATGGTACCAGTGGCTGAAAGAATAATTTATTCAGGTTCATCTTGATGAATAAAGTGAACTTCTTATACTTATGGATGCTGAACAACTACAGCCACTTGCATTTTCCCAAAGTCACCAACCTTCTGCCTACCAAGCTGTTTTGTAACATTATATTAGTCAGGGTTCTCTAGAAGAACAAAATTTAAAGAAGTGTGTGTGTGTGTGTGTGTGTGTGTATGTGTGTGTGTGTAAAATTTATTAGAATGGTTTATAGGCTGTGGTTCACCTAGTCTAACAATGGCTATCTACTAACATAAAGTCCAAGAATCCAGTAATTTTGTTCAATCCATGAGGCTGAATGTTTCAGTATACTCCAGATTCCCAAGGAAGCAGGCTCTAATGCCAATGAAGGAATGGATTTTCTAGTAGAGCAAGAGCAAGTAGGCAAAGAGAGAACAAGCTTCCTCTTCTATGTCTTTTACATAGGCTGTAGAAGGTGTGGTCTAGACTAAAAGTGGCTCTTTCCACCTCAAAAAATCTGGATTAAAGGTGGCTCTTCCCACCCCAAAGATCCAGATTAGAAGTGGGTCTTCCTCAGAAAAATCTCTCACGGGGTGTCCAGTCCTTTGGGTTTTAGTTAATTCTAGATGCAGTTAAGTTCACATCCAAGAACAGCCACCATAGTTTCCTCTGAGACATTGAATGGGAAGGTCAACAACTCAAAACAACTTCAGCAAGTCCTTGAAACTGACCAGATTTACTAGACCCCTTCTTGCTAGAGAAAGCAAAAAATCTAAGTGCCTCTCAAGAGGGCAGAGCTGAACTGCAAAGACGACTCTGGAAGAAGTAGAAACCACTTAGAACACTCTCCAACCTGTTGATGTGTCTGAAGGCTGTGCAGTGTGCTCCACATTTCCCAGCTTTGTGAACTGTCACCTTGCTGGGATGGGCCTTGGTGATGCAGCTGCCTTTGAGTCACCCCCGCTCCTGTGAGTTCCCCTCAGCCATTCTCCTGTAAGTCACCCCAGTGAAATTCATTGGCTTACCAAATTGAAGGTTGGTGGTATCCATACTCTGGTTTGTCAAGGGCTCCCTCTCTGAGGTGAGTAAACGTGTTGAGTCTCCCCAAGAAAATTTTTGTCACATAGCACAAGCTCCTATTTACATGGCTCTACATCTACAACAGACTTGACGTCAACCTGGTTTTAGAGCACGCCTAGTGTTCTAGCAGCCAGGGTGACAACAGCTCAGATATCAGAGCAGATACAACTGGCCTTTACCCTTACCGGGTATCATGCTGGTCATAAATACAGACCAAACATGACTTACAACAAATGAATGGTACATGGGACAAATAAACAGTAGCTTGCAGCAAGGTGGAATTACTCTGGTAAGATTTGGAAGTTCTCTCTCCTCTCTCTCTCTCTCTCTCTCTCTCTCTCTCTCTCTCTCTCTCCTGTGTTTGTATATACATACTACAGTTATATATATATATATTTTGTTTGTTGAGACAGGTTCTCTCTACATAACTCTGGCTGTCCTGGAACTCATCATGTAGACCAGGCTGGCCTTGAATTCACAGAGATCCACCTTCCTCTGCCTCCCCCCAGTACTGAGATTTTTAAAAGTGTATACAACCACACCTGGCCACACAATTATATACATTTTAACTATTAAAATCTCCACCATCTTGGGGCTGGAGAGATGCCTCAAAGGTTAAGAGCATTGGCTGCTCTTACAGAGGACCCAGGTTATAGAGTCCCAGCACCCGAATTACAGCTCACAACTCCAGCTCCAGGGGACCTGATGCCCTCTTCTGGCTTCTGAGAGCACTTCACTCATGCGGTGCAAAAACATGTAGGCAAAACACTCAAACACATTAAAAAAACAAAACTAAAGAAAAAGCTCTGCCATCCCTACCCTTTTTAACTACTCTACTGAATTTTGATAGTGCATCAGCAGGATCAAAAAGCTTGTCAAAAACTGCAGAGGAAAAGGCATGTGACTGACATTATCCACAACATGGTATCTTATGGCTGCCAGGGAATCTGTAGTTGTGATATGGACTCTCTGGAAAGCAGATGGAGCCACAAAGCTTTATACAGATCATAAATTCCTGTGGGAAGAGATTAGAGGAACTGACAAAGCAATCTCACAGAGCCCTGGGGCAAAACCTCAAAGGCCCTCAAGCAGCCAGAGAATCAACTGCTAAAGCTATAGTAGATTTATTCTGGCATTCCTAAGGGGGGTTGAGGGGGAGTGGTCATGAATGACCAGGGCTTCCTCAGCCTTGGAGGAATGGAAGGCTATGGTTTCCTATTGTTCGAAATCATAGTCAAACAGTCAATTTACAAATCTCCGTGAGGCTCACCACCTCCTAGAAGACAGACCTCAGCAATCACAGGAAGCTGGCTTTTGCCAGGGCCGCCTCTCCCTACATTATGTCTGCTTCCCATCATTATCTTATTTGTCATCTTGGTCAGCAGAAGCAGGCGCCAACAGAGGCCTTCAGATGTGACAACTCATGCTAAGGTCAGGGACCCCCCTCTCTCCAGTACTGTCCTTCACGGCATGATGACACTGCTTTCCGTGGTGGGACCTTGCACAACTATGGCTGTACCACACAGCATAGGGAGGAGAAGCAGCAGGTTTTGAAGCAAATGGGTTCAGCCTAGCTCAGAAGCCATACACCCTGATGCCCAGGAGCCTTGGCAGTGTTGGTAAGTTAACAAACCCCTCTTGCTAATGCCCTCCAAGTTTGTGTGATCAAATGAATGGGAACTCTCATTCTTGGATGCCTGACCAGGAAGTAATGCACTGGTTTACGAAGACACTGGGGGAGTTAGGCAGTGGTAGCACATGCCTTTAATTTAATCCCAGCACCACTCAGGAGGTAGAGGCAGGTGGATCTCTGTGAGTTTAAAGACCAGCCTTGTCTACACAGTGAGTTCCAGGACAGCCAGGGCAATAATAATAATAATGAGACCATGTCTCAAAACAACAAAAAAAAAATTTATGTTAAGTGAAATGAGTATTAACAGATCAAACATCTAGCTGTCCTGTTACTGCAAGTCTGTAAGACTGATGTGCATACACAGTGGAGATAGAACCCCGTCATTTGTGGAGTAGATTTTTGTTTTGGAAGGAAGAAACAAATCAATTAACATTTCACATGATTGAAAACAAACCAGCTGATGGCAAATGTTTGTCTACTTCGTTTTGCCTGTCAGTAATGTGGATGAAAGAAATGACCGTTTGGGTAATTATGTTTGCAAGATGGTGTTCATAACTTCAATCCTCAGTTAACTCAAGGCACACCTCCTGCTGCTCAAAACTGCCCCAAGTGGTCATGAAATGTCAAGTTGAATACAATGTCATCTTCAATAAATCATGTCGAACAAAAAGGTGGCTTTGTGGTCATTTGTGCAATTGGCCCTGAATTGGCATCCCAATTCATTACTATTCAGATCAGAAATGCAAAACTATTTCACTCTGTATTTCATACTGTACTCAAATACAAAGAAATGTGAGTAGTCTAGCCTCCTCCAAATCAGTCCTATATTCTTTTAGTTTAATGTATTGTTTTGTGTACAGGTTCTTTAGAGCTCTGCTCATGACTTGAGTCCAACAGTCCTTAAGTGGCTCAATGCTGGAATTACATGGCCAACAAATACTCCACAATTTGAACCATTACTCCATCATATAATACTGTTTTAAAGTATAAGTAACTCAACTTCAAATTAGTATTTATTTCTACCTCTAAAAATCTAACTTGAAGGATGGCAAGAAAAACCAATATACTTAAATGATTTAGAATGGGTTTATCATAGTTTTAATACCAACATCCTCTTGAAATTGTCTTTTTCTTTTAAACCTATAGTTTACAGACTGGGGGGTAGGGTGGGGGTTGAGTGCTCAAATGGAGAAGATGATTTGGGACTTTATCGTCAGTTAGCCTGCTAGTTCTCCCGCTCAAAAATGATTGGCTTTGTGGTTAGGAACAACTGTTTACTTCCTCTTTATTATAGGCTATACCCCAATTTGGACCATTACCCCATCTAGATAAATAATTAAACTTCAAATTAGTATTTATGTCCACCTCTAAAAATCTAATTTGAGATACTCGCCCACGGTGGAAAGGAAGCCCAGTACACTTACAGCTCCACAGTACTCCTGTAAACCAGTGTTTGTTACTTAGTACTACTGAATAAGTTATCTAAGCAACATAATACTTTCTTTAATACATGCTAGCTAGTCACCTAAATGCCATTGATTGTTACGGAAACGGGTCATTAGCCTGGGGAGCAGTATCTATGAAAGCTGCAAAGAAAAAACTACAGATGACAGTGCACATTTAAAAGCACTTCTTCTTCACCCGTAGTAAAGCAGATGTGAGTCAGAACAAGATGCCAGACTTTATTACTTGACTGGAACTAGAGAATGAGATAACCGGTGTGTGGGGGCTGGCAAATGAGCACTCTCAAACTTTTTTGTTGGAATACTATTTGGCACAGACTTTCTGGATGACAATTTGGAATTTATCAACAAGGATGACATACACATATCCTCTAGCCTGGTTGCCAAGTTGTAGGAACTTCCCAGTGGCTGCACTGGCAAGACTTAGTAAGAAAAGCACAGTTTTGTGGTAGCCCACACCTTTGATCCTAGTACTCAGGGGACAGAGGCAGGCAGATTTCTGTGAGTTTGAAAGCATATTGGTCTACAATGTAGACTCTACATAGTGAATTCCAGGCCAGTCTGGCTTATATAGTAAGTTCATGCCCAGGACTACATAGTGAATACCTGTGCCTGTCAGGTCCAAAGAAACTCCTTTTCCCAAATTCTGGCAATTAGACAAAAGCCAGCATTCCCTCAGGGATTTGGGAAACTAGTACCCACTTGCCAAAAGGAGTCATTCTCCTTATTGCTAACAAAAGGGACATATGGCTCTCCTTTTAGCATGTGCCTGTGGTGCCTATCAGCATATCTAGGTCCGTGCTGACTTACAGGCTCCCTCAGTTTGGACTCACAAGTTATACACTTCAAATCCCTGACCCCAGTTCACTGGCTCTCTTCCTGCCAGGTACCCACTCCTTTATAACCCTGAAGATCCACCCCCCCACCCCGCCCTTGCCTTGGCTGTTTAGAATAAACTTTCCCCTTTTCATCTACAGACTGGCATTTCAGTTTCTTTACTGCACCCCTCACATTCAGTCTCAAAAAAAAAAAGTTCTTGAAACATTATTGGCAATAGTAAAAAACTCCACAAATAAACAAACAAAAACCAAAAATGTAGAAGCAAACAGAATACTTACCACAGGATCTGCTTAAATAAATTGCGAAGTGTCCTTTTACAGTGACGTTTGAATACAGTCATTAAAAAGAGAAAGATCAGTCAATGTAAACACTACACAACGGATAATAGGTACACTTTTTGTTTTTACGTTGAGGTGGGGGGACAGGTGGAAGTCAGGGAACACCTCTGGGAGCTGATTCTCACTTTCACCGTGTGGGTTCAGAGAACTGAACTCAGGTTGCCAGGCAGCAATTGTCTTTACTCATTGACCTACCTTGCCAGACAAATATTTATAGCTTTGAACTACCAGTCCTTCGCTTTTGTAACTTGGTGAAGCAAGCCTTTTCTGGTCTCACAGACATGTTTCTTTAAACTTTAAAGACTGCTGCAGGACTTTCTGGGAGACATGAACACACATGACTTCACACCAGGTAAGGAACAAGGAGACAGAAGAAAAATTCTGCCAAGTGCAGCTTTGGGTGAATGGTGAGTGTCACTGGGTTACAGGCTACGGGCAACTGAAAAGGAGCTATACCACTGAAGAGTCTCCCCCGCAGCAACTGTTGAGGCTTAAATGTTCTGAGGCAGTTAGCCTAGTTAGCCCAGGCCGCCCCGTCTCCCCTGAGGGAATGTTAGTGGACCAGTCTTGTAAGGATTCTGGTGTAAAAGATCAGCAGCCCTGTCAGTCATGTCAAGACCAGACAACAGACTTCTATAACACTGTTCAATTTCAGAGATGGGGGATGGGAGAGGTGCTCATTGGTGTTTTTGTGTGGCTTATTTTGCTTAGCCCAATGACTTCAAAGTTCATCCATTTGTTGCATACATCAGAACTTTATTACTTTTTATGGCGGAATTATCTGTTATATGCACATCTGCAATACCAGCATTCCTGGGATTAAGACAGGGTGATTATAAGCTGGAAGCCATTCTGAGCTACATAACAAGTTCAAGGTCAGCTTGGTTTATGAAGGAATAATATCTCTCAAAAAAAATCTGGTGGCACACACCTTTGATCCCAGCACTCAGGGGGCAGAGGCAGGCAGATCTCTGAGTTTGAGGCCAGCCTGGTCTACAGAGGGAATTCCAGGACAGCCAGGACTACACAGGGAAGCACTGTCTCAAAAAAATAAACAAAACAAACAATAATCTTAATGGGTATGAAGTAGTATCTAATTGTGGTTTCAATTAGAATTTTACAGTTTTTCCAAGTTTAATTTTCAACTTAATTAAGATTTATTACTATATTTTAAAGTACAGGAATGGAACTTTTTTTTGGTGTGTGTGTGGGGGGGGTAGGTTCGAGACAGTGTTTCTCGCTGTTTAGCCCTGGCTGTCCAGGAACTAGCTCTCTAGACCAGGCTGGCCTTGAACTCACAGAGATCTGCCTGCCTCTGCCGGGATTAAGGCGTGTGCCACCAGCACCCAGCATTGCAGGGGGAGGGTTTCGTTTCTTCATCACAAACCAAGGATACCTCCTCAGCTGCAATGCTTTGGATAAAGGCAATAGCTGCCTTACTGCCTACATGTTTCAGTTTGTTTGTTTGTTGAGACAGGGTGTCACCACGTAGCACTGACTGGCTTGGCACTAGCCTTGAAGACCAGGATGGCCTCAAACTTATAGTGATCTTCCTACCCCAGCCACCTGTGTACTAGGATGACAGATTACATCGCTACACCCCAATTGCTCATTGCTTTGGCCCTGGCTTCTTACATGGTACCTGGCACACAACAGGCACCCAATAAAGAATATATAAATAATGCCGGGCGGTAGTGGCGCAAACCTTAAATCCCAGCACTCAGGAGGCAGAGGCAGGTAGATCTCTAAGACCAATCTGGTCTTCAGAGTGAGTTCAGGGATAGCCAGGGCTACACAGAGAAACCCCATCTTGAAAACAAAACAACAGCAACAACAAAAAGAATATATAAATATTCTTACTAAGTACAAAAGACTTCACTGGCCTCTCGGTTGCTATGAGATTATTTTACTATCTAAGGGGAGTAAATCTATGTAGAAGTGACACAGAGTGTATGCAAATACACACGTACACACTTCTGAAAAAGACTCAGCATTTCTGAAGTCTTAGTTAAACAAGTTGTTTCAGGACAAACCCAGGATGACCAAGAAACCATTAGTTATGTGACTTACAGTTAAGGAAAGTAACATCCCATCTGGTTGGCAAGGTGCTCTTCAGAAATTCTCAGATGATGCAGTCAGGGACTCTGTGTTTACCAAGTTTTAGGCAGGATCACTGAAGAGAAAGATATATACAATCAGAACACTACTGTACCCCTACAGTTATATGACCAATTTCATGCTTGAAAGTCATTTATTAATAGTAATTTTATCATAAACTCTTTAGCAAAACAGTGGGCATTTGAAATTTTCCAATTAGTTGTTCCATACCAGATGACAACAAGCCATTACTTCCTCCCAGCTGAAGGAAATGGGGGCTGTTCTGCCTTTTCCATTCACTTCCCACAGAGTAAGGTTAAACAAGGTATCCCTCACTCCTTTCCCCAAGCTAAGAACTTGTCTGAATTTATTGACTCATCGATTGACTTGAATGAGTCTCTGATACTCATGAGAGTAAAGGGCTGGTAATAAAGAGGGGCACTAAGGTGGGAGCTTCCTGCATTCCCTTCCTCCTTGAACTATGTTAAGTTCTCCGTGTTTGTGAGTCCCTTGCACAGCTCAGAAGGTGGCTGGCATTTCTTGAGAAGCTCCTCTGGATCCCTCAACAATAAAAGATTGTTAGATGTCCCTGGAAGACATTGGCGGGAGTATCCAGGAGAAAAAGGCTGAGCCTGCAATCTCTTAACTTAGGAGCCCCAGAAGGCAACAGTGTGCACACAGCACAGGTGACAGAGCCAACATTACACAATGGGAGAGCTGTTACTCAAGAAAGCAGAGTGACAACTGCCACTTCTTCAAGGACAGTCTTGCAAAGAACATTCTTTCTCCTTTGTTTTTCTTACTTGAGAAGAGAAGGGGGAGAGAAAGGTAGGAGACATCATCAACCCTTCCAGTGAGAGCAACTGTAGGCACAAATTAACCTGTACTAGAACAGAAAAAGCTGTGCGTTAAATAGGAGATGAAATATTTTAAGGGGTCAGGCTGAAGTTTTAACACCTGGAACAAGACCACATGAATCACTCCTTTGAAAGTGGCTACAGAAGACTGTCCTTGGGAAAATCGCTACCCAGAAAGCAAAAGGATTCTAGAGACAGTGGGAGTGGCTATTGGGGGAAAATTAAACTGTTTTATATTTATGATTCACAGGTTGACACCTCTCACCATGATTGTAGTCTTACCAGGATTTCCTAATCTGTTCCCCTTAAAGTAAAAGCACTGTGAGACCAGGACCAAGGCACTCACCTCCGTTGGCATAGCTTTTGAGTGAGTAAATACATTTACTCTCTATCTAGCTTAAGAAGTAGCTAAATATTTATATGAACTAAAAACATGTAGTAAGCTATGTTTGTCTTTATATTTAGTTCACAATGTGTTTGGGGACTGAATGTTTGCATTTCCCCAGACTCATACGTTGAATCCTTAACCGTCAGTGTTCTGGTCTTTGGAGTTGGAGCACTTGGGAGGTAACCTAGTTTGCTTTCTGCTGCTTTGGTAAATACCATAACCCAAAGCAACTTGGGGGAGGGAAGGGTTTATTTTATCTTATAATTTCCAGGTAACAGTCCATCACTGAGAGAATTCAGGGCAGGGATTCAAGGAAGCAACCTGGAGGCAGGGACTGAAGCAGAGGCCATGGAGGAGTGCTGCTTACTGACTTGCTCTCTATGGCTTGCTCAAGCTGCTTTCTTATACAGCCCAGAACCACCCACCCAGAGGTAGCACTGTCCACAGTAAAGTCCTCCTACAGCAATCATTAAACAATAAAATGCCCTGCGGATGTGCTACAGGAAGAGACAATTCCTCTGCTGAGGTTCCCTCTTCCTCGGGGACTCCAGTTTGTGTCAAGTTGTCAAAAACTGAGCAGCACAGGAGGCCTGATTTAGTGGGATTGGCGGCTTTGCAAAAGAAAAGGGGAGGAGCTCTTTCTCCTCCCAGGAGACCCAAATAGGCCATGTGAGGACATAGTGATAAGTTCGCCATGTGCAACACAAGAGAGAAAATCCTCACCAGGAACCGTATGGACCAGCACCCAACCTTCATCTTGGAGAAATAAATGCCTGCTTAAACCAGACAGTCTGAGGCATTTTATTATGGCAGATAGAGTTAAGACAAAGTTGAAAGAAAGTGGCTGAAGGAAAAATGATGCATTCATACTGTTTGTTTGTTTGTTTGTTTGTTTGTTTGTTTGTTTGTTTGTTTGTGACAGAGTCTTGCTGTGGAGCCCAAACTGTCTCAAACTGCTGGTTCTCCTGCCTCCATTTCCCTAGTATTGAACTCCAGGCCTGTGCACCAGCTACCTTACATACTTTCTTATAGACTCCTTTGGCTGAGTGAGCAAAAAAGGAGTGGAAGACAAGTAGTTTCAGGAAGACTGGGCCAGAGGTGACAGTCACCTGGCTAGAATCTCATTAGCGGAAGCCAAAAAAAAGTGAATGAACGCAAAAGATAGTTAGGAATTAAAATAAGACTTGAAGTAGAAATCAAGCAGATTGCTCATGTGAACAACTGCTGGCTGATGATTTCACCATCCACTCATACTAAATACTAATATTTAGAAAATACTAAAAGAAAGCAAGTAGGTTGTTGTTGTTGTTGTTTGAAGAGAAAATGGTTCCTTGTGGGGAGAACAGAGGTGAGTTCAGATGCCTAGAAATGTCAATATCCATTTGGAGATTTGCAAATGGAACTTTAAGGACAGGCTGGGCTGGAGATAAACATGTTGGGTGTTACTAGCATTAAGATGGTCCCTGAAGTCACAGGAATAGTTGAGGAGAAAGGGACGTTCAGAAGTGGCCCATGTCAAAACACTAAGGAGCATTAAGATTTAAGGACTGGGAGCTGGAGAGATGGCTCGGCGGTTAAGAGAATTTGTTGTTATTGCAAAGGACCCATGTTCAGTTCTCAGCACCCACATGACTCAAAACCATCCACAACTCCAGTTCCAGGGGATTCAATGCCTGCTTCTGACCTCTTGAAGCCACCAGGCATCCATGTAGTGCACATACATACATACATACATACATGCAAGCAAAATGCTCATATAAAATAAAATTAAAAATCTAAAAAAGTTTTTTAAAAGCAAGAAACTTAAAAAAAATTTTTTTTTTAGCTGGGCAGTGGTAGCACACGCCTTGATCCCAGCACTCAGGAGGCAGAGGCAGGTGGATCTCCGAGTTTGAGGCCAGCCTGATGTATAGAACAAGTTCTGTAATGGCCAAGGTTACACACAGAGAAACCCTGTCTCGAGAAACCAAAAGAAAAAAAAAATTAAGGTCTGAGTAAAGGGATAGGAGTCAGCGAGAGACTGAAAGAACTGATAAGAGAAGTGTAGTCACAAAGCCTAAAAAACACAATGTTTCAAAAAAAAAAGGACTTTAGCTAGAGAGCCAGGGATATAACTTCGCCTGTATAGCATCCTAGATTCAATCCCCAGTGTGCAGGTGTGTGTGAGTTAAAATGAATGTTTGATAGCAATACAGGGAGCTCAACTCACTGAATCCCTGTATAACAATTCACCTACTGGACCAAAACAACTGAAGTCTGTGGGTCATAAACTACTTGCCCACCTGTGGGAGCCCACAGAGGTTTCCTAGTGAGATCTGAGCTTGCTTTACCCAGCACGGCTGCATAAGGGGATGGCTTGACCACGTGTGTGGGTACCAGGTGTTTGGAAGGGTCTGCACTTGGCTGTGCTGGGGGGAGGTCTTTTGCTCCACCCCTTGGCATTCCTTTAAAAAGTCCTTTAGGAGAGACGGGAGGGGCGGGTAGATA
>CABHPQ010152483.1:0-46482 GCA_902168405.1 Peromyscus aztecus
CTATATTTACCTCAGTGATACAGAAGTGAAATGATCCCCTCTGACCTGGTGGGAATGGCTATAGGGTCACCAAGAATTCACCAAAACTTGTTATTTGGCATAAGCAATTGTGACTGCAGTGTTGCTTCCACAATGTATATATGGTGCTATGGGAAGACTTTCTGTATGCTGTGAATATGTGTTGCTCTCATTGGTTCATAAATAAAGCGGTATGGCCAATGGCAGAGTAGAATAAGTTAGGCAGTACATTCAAACTGAAGACAGAGACAAAGAAGAATGGAGTCAGGAGAGACACTAGCCCACCACCAAAGGTGAAACAAGATGCCAGCAGACCGGTAACAACACGGCCACGTGGCAACACATAGGTTAATATAAATGGGTTAATTTAAGATGAAGGAGGTAGCTAGCAAGAAGCCTGAGCCATAGGTCATACAGTTGGTAATTAATATAAGCCTCTGTGTGTTTACTTGGGACTGAGCAGCTGTGGGACTGGGCAGGACACAGGAAAACTTTCCTCTACACTATGGAATGTTCAAAATAGTGGGACTGGTATGAGAGTAGTCTGGCTGGCTGATTGCATGGGAAATCTTCATTGATAGCAGCCAGAATCCTGGGGAAGAGTCTACCAGCTGTTAATCTGTGGTGATATATTGTGTCCCCCAATATATTGTGCACCCTAATAAGCTTATATGGGGATCAGAGACAGACAGCCACTAGATTAGACATAGAGGCCAGACAGCGTTGACACACACACTTACTCCTATCACTAGTGAAGCAGAGATTCATTTGCATCTCTGTAAGTTCAAGGCCACACTAGAAAAAGAGCCAGGCAGTGGTGACACACACCTTTAATCCAAGCACTTGAGATCTCATGTCTTTGCTTGGGATGCACACATTCTTTTAATCCCAGGAAGTGATGGCAGGAAGCAGAAAGGTATAAAAGGTATGAGGACCAGGAACTAGAGGCTTTTTAGCAGCAGTTCAACTGAGACCCTCATAGGTAAGGACTTAGAAGCTTTCAGTCTGAGGAAAAGGATCAGCTGAGGAGTTGGTGAGGTGAGATTGGCTGTGGCTTGTTCTGTCTTGCTGATCTCTCAGCTTTAACCTCAATATCTGACTCTGGGTTTTTAATTAATAAGACCTTTCAAGATTCGTGTTACATTCATTAGGTAGCCAATTCATCACAGCCCCCAATATATCAGCTTATTTAAAGACAAAAATAATTCTTAAAAAGCTGTTTCTTCCCCCCCCCCCCCCCAAAAAAAGGCTTACAGATAACAGCAACTAATTGTCTTTGGCTAGACCTAGCCCATATCTCACTGCCCCACACAGAAATGGATCTCTCAAAATAGTTCTCAAAAGGGAAAAAAATTATAACTTTATGACAGAGAGTGTTGATAGAGTAACTCAGTGTTTTTCTTTCTATGTGTTCATATGACTGAGGAGGAAAGGTAGGCAAATATAAATATGTGTAAGCCAGAGTAAAATTTATTTTCAAAGATACATAGAAGTGATTGTTCTTACATGTATTATCTGTGTTTACTTTTCTATTATATTGTTACTTGCCTGGGGTGAATTACTTTGAGTAAGTTGATTTGCTATTTTATTTAGGATTATGTGTTAATGCTGGTACAATTAACTGGTAGTTTGTTCTTCCCACTGGAACATCATTTTTCTGCAGTGTTAACTGTGCACATTGTAGATGTAACCAACCATCTTATTAAATAAGAAACACAGAGCCAATGTAAAGATAAAAGCCCAAGAGGTCAGAGCTAAGAGCCTTACACGCCTGCTGCCAGCTAGCTTCTTCAGCCAAGAGACCTCTCCGAAAAGGAGCTACTTCCTGTCTCTTTGTCTTTATAAAGACTTCCTGTTCTGCCTTCTCATTGGTTGTAAACCCAACCACATGACCGTCTCGTCACTGCCTGTCTGTAGGTCACTCCAGGTCTTCTATGGTTGGTATTGAGATTAAAGGCGTGTGTCTCCAATGCTGGCTGTATCCTTGAACACACAGAGATCTACCTAGTTCTGCCTATCAAGTGCTGGGATTAAAGGCGTGTACCTCCTTCAGCAAATCCTACTGGCGTGCATCACCACAACCGGCTTTCACTAAGACTTGCTAATAGCTCTGACCCCTAGGCCACTTTATTTATTAACATACAAATAAAATCACATTTCGGTACAAATAAAATACCACTATAGCACATACAACACTGTACTGCATCTTAGTATGCATAATAAAGTTTTAATAGGTAACTATCACAAAAATAAGAGAAATTGGATAAGTAAATGTGTAGCGAATTATTTATGAAATAAAATGGTAATGTATAAATTGTTGAAATTTTTTGTATCTATGTCAGTGTTCAGTGAATGATTGTTTCAAAGGTTTACATAATGAAACATCAGAAATATTTAAAATATCTCATGTCTTTGTATAGATTTCTTAGAAGACAAACAGCATATTTTAGTGAAATTTCATAAATTGGTGACATTATATCACCCTCTTCAACATTATTTAGCACCTAATGGCCCTAGGTAAATTAGAAATCCTTTAGTGATGTATTAGTGACACAAAGGAGCCTCATATCACATGGCAAGTTCTTAATGCAAGAATTTCATCCTGTATATACATAGTAACACCTAGTTATGTGTCTATCACTACTCTGGGCAAATGTCCTGAGGGAATAAAGAAATGATGTTTTTGCCTGGGGACTTATGCACTCTAATTCACAAAATTTTTCCTGGCTTTCTGTCCCAATCCACTTTGGACACAAAAGTAGGAAAGTATTGGAGTGTCAAATTTCCTCTCAGTATGCTTTAACAAAAATTAAATTAGTGTTCTAATTCTAGATAACGTCTTGTAAATATTTCAGAAAACTACAGGTTTGACTAGATGAAAATTTAAACTATTCTAACTCGAATTATTAAGAATACCTGAGGAAATTACAAGAGCATTGTGGAATTAGAAAGGAGGTGTTTCTTACAAAATCTTTATTTTGTAAGGCAGGGATTAAGATTTCTCTGTTGGATACACACATGGAAACATACACAAATATTTCTAATGCTTGTTCAAGAAACAAATGCCCACAACTGGGTCTCAAAACAAGTGTAAAATAACGGCTAAGGAGACTCCAACTCAAGGTCTTCCCTTTCTCTGGGGTACCATACTGAAAATACTGAAAGCTCTGGTCAGCCTTGTGGAGCCTGAAAAGAACTGTGATGCTGCAGGAGTTGTTTTTATTGTGTGAAATGCCCACCAAATGCTCTCACTGCCCTTGCTAGGGGCTTTCAAGAGAAATGTCACTCCTCACAGCCAGTGATGAGATTTGACACATGGCATCAAAGCATCATTGCAGCTATGCCTGGCTTAGAAGAAGCTGCGTCTCCCAAGAAAAGCTCAAGCAGAAAAGGTTACACTGAAAACCTTAAAGGTTAAGGTATATATATATATATTCAGACAAGTAAATGACATAAAATAAAAAATATAAATTGCACAAATATATATACTAAAACCATTTTTGGAGCAGAATATTAACAAATTTTTGAATATCAATCTATAGTTTTCAATATCAAGAACCTGGAATAAAATACAGCATAACTTATTCCCAACTATCGATTTCTGTGCAAAGAGCTTTGGGAGATAGCACAGCATATGAGGATCTGCAAAATGTCACAGGTTTATTATTTGAGGAGAAGAAAAACCTCTTTTAAAGGAATTCACACAGTAGTGGTAATTCCAGTGGACTGCACCTTTGTGAAGAACACCTTTGTGAAAAACACATTTTTGTAATTCTATTTGAGCAAATTTGAAGCTCAATTAACTTTCTAATGAACCAAATCTCTGTATTCAAGTCTTCCTCATATTTAAGTCTTATTGTGGCTTCATGGGATCTATTGATTCTGAAATAGTAGGTTTTAATCAAGTACTTTTGGTACTTTTGAATAAAACCTCTTTAAATTTTATCATCATGCAGAAGTTATACTAATGGACACTCAGTTTAGTAGAGATTAAGTCTACTCTGGGATAAGCTTAGTAAAGATCATACCATAATTAACTGAAAAAAATGCATGTGTTGTTTGTTACAAAAGCAAAAGCAAAAGCAGAAAGGAAGAAGGAAGATCATCAAATTCCTGACAAAGGTTCACATTTTCATATATTTCACACACAAACACACACACACACACACACACACACACACATATATATATATAATCTCCATTCAGATATGGAGTAATAAATACACAAATTCTCTAAGACCAAATAGTCAACGCAGTGAAGCCAGAATTTGTAACTATATTGGCCAGATGAATATTTTCTCTATGTTGTTTTCTGTGGGTATCAGAAAAAAGAAATATTAATGATAGTTTTAAAGGGTGTTGAAGTTCTAATACAGCTAATTGGATAAAACCTAATCACTAGAAAGAAATAAAATTATGTTTTGTATTAATCATTAAATGACTACTAGACTATGTGTATTGCAGTCTGTATACACCTAGGTTGAGTAGGCAGTGCAGTGATGGCAGTTTTGACTATGTAAAAATGAAATATCTGATGATTGTTTCATAAGTGCTCTCAAATATTTGCTGAGGGTTTAAAATAGTAATAGGTGGATAAAGATATTTTGTTCCTGAATGAGAACATTTTGTGTTTTAATAGCATTACTTTCTCTTTAAGTAATTAGTTATGCAAGAGGATTTACATACCTTTGGCAAAGTTTGTTAAAGAACTTAAAACAAGGTGGTGAGATGGATTATCTGGTAGAGACACTTGACATCAAGTCTGCTGACCCAAGATCAATTCCTAGAAGCTGCACAGTGGATCACAAAATGGCTAAAGGTGTGTTGGAAATACACACTGTAAATGAAGAGAGCTGTTAATTACTGTCTGTGTAGCCCAGTAATTAAAGCATTTATTCTTGATAGTAAGGGATTTAGATAGAAGACAGACATGACATCATCACACAGCAATGGAGAATGAACCCCAGTTATGTTAAGCATTCACTGAAATCTGGAGCAGCATACCTGCGAAATGACACCACTGCCTTAACAAATGGGAAGACAAGACTTAAAAACCGGAAGACACTCAATCTCTGTAGTTGGCTATTTCTGTGACAACCAATAGAAAAGAACTTAAAACTCAATATAACAGGGCAAATTCTTTATATCGGTCACCTCTGATACAGAGTTTCATTTAAATTAAGGCAAATTTCATGATGGTAGAGAATAAGGCTCTATGAACAGTTAGTGAGGGGAAAAAAAATAAAATAGAAGCGCAAATAAAATTTCACAGGTGAAAAACCATCAAGTCTTGTAACCATGGATCTCAAAATTGTAGGTGTTTGTTACAAGCAGAGATCCTTGAAGACAAAAGAAAGCATAAAACACATTCTTACTATAGAGAATATCCATTAGCAACTTTTGTTGGTCAGAGACTAATTGGGATGTGGTAGATTGGAATCTATAGACTTTATGAACTTAAGCCTATGCTTCAACTTAGTAAAATCAACTTCCATGAGTTTAAGGAGCTTTGTTACCGACTGGGATGATGTGAACATGAGTGGGACGCGGGCAAGTCAGTAGGAGGTACTAAAACTTAAGCGGTAAATAGGCCTGGCATTTGAATTTCTTTTTGCATTTTTCAGCAAATATCTTAATGGTAAGACAAACAAGTAGGAAGAGGAGTGATCAGTATTTTATGCTGGAAGTTTTGTGGAAGAAGGATAAAGGTATTAATCTGAAATAGAACACCACAGTGCTATGAAAATGAGTAGAGATAAGTGAGCCACCAAATTGATTCCCATCCACTTCAGGAAGCTTCTCTGAAGAAGGCTGATAGATCCACTAATATGTATATAACCATAAGTTATAAGGAGTTGGTTTCATACTATAACCCATTAGCAGAATAATGTGTTCTCCCCTATGGTCTATGGCTTGTCAAGCCACAGGTTCTTGGGCTCAATAATGGTGTCAGGAATGGCTTAAATCTAATTAAAATGTCCTATTGCTGAATACCTGTAGGAGGTAACCAATTGACAATAGAATGCCATGTTCGGGAGTATATGGGACATCACTGGGTAATAACTCTAAAAGAAGGAACCCATTCCTAGAATTAGACTTATTTGTGAACCTGTAATGTCTACTAGGGATTTTGCCTCTTTTCTATGTAATTGTATCATTATTATAACAGCTGTATTTTCTTTTTGTCTTCATTCATTATTAGTATTAATTTTTGAGACCTTGTGACAATTGCTAATACATAAGAATTATAATTAAATTTTTGCCAAGTACACAGATAATTGAAACCATTCATCCAGAAATGTAAGCACTATACTGTGGACCTAAATAAATGTATGGAAGGAAACCTAAAAAAAAAATACATTACAGCCCCAGAAAATGTGGCTGCAATTTATTTGAAGCATCATTTTACACAATTAAACAATGTAAATAAATACATTTTTCTAAAAAATAAATTAAAAGAGGAATTGAGATTTACAGTGCTAGTACTGACAGCATCCAGGGAGGAAACATTGAGATATAAAAATTAGCCTTATAAAATGGTAGATGTAAATTCATTTCTTGGAGTCAGATATTTGGATGTGTTAGTGTGGTGCTAATAAGTATTTGAATTTTGTACCTACCTTCTTTTTTTTTAATATCATCAGAGAAAGCTCTGATAATTTGTCTGTGTATGAAGATGCCAGAGAGGGAGTATTCTGAATAAATAGTATAACTGTTTTATTGTTAGGTCTATTTGTCATTGTAACAAGTTGAAAGGCATTTTCAATTTGGACATCAATCTTGAGCTTTGACTAATGTGACTCTTTAGGAGACAGGGCTATAGTGTAGATGCTGACTCAATCAAGTTCCACAGCTCTCCAAAATGAGGCCAGACTGTGGCTCCCAGCAAATAAATTGATGTAATTGCCCAGTGGCAGAGCTCCTGGGAAACCGCCATCACTTTCTGGCCATCTTTCTCAGGTGACATCACTGGCTCTGGGACACACAGCACAATTTCCTCTCTTCCTGAGCTCTTGCAACACTCAATTACAAGGTGCTGATTATGGAGCAAACATTTTGCCTAAATAGTCTATCCTCCTAAAATTACCTAGAATATTGCAGCCAATATCATTTGGAGAGTATTTAAAAGGAAACGAGGTTAACTAACTTGATTAATTTCATAAATTAATTGCTCTACTGGAAAGAAAACAGCCTTGATTCCACAATTTTTTTTTATCATTTAGAAATATATTGGCCAATTATGCTTCTGGCCATGACAGAGTACTGGGAATTATATTTGCTTTAATGCCTGAAATGAGACAAAATGAGATAACATAAGAACTGTGCATCTTGACAGTTGCAACACATTAGGCACAGCAACCCCTTCGAATCACAGCACAAAGAAGACAAGCTGAGAACTCTAGTCATCTAGGCACAGAGGAGTCTTTGTCTTCTGCAGATATTACAAATTCTGCTAGATAATTTACATGTGTAATCAAGGTAACAAATTGCTGCTCACTTCAGAGTATTTGAAGCTCAGTGTGGACCTTGGAGTCAAGGCGCTATCAGTTTTCCCTTTCTTCCGGGTACACAGATAAAAGCTTGCTATCAGGACTTTGCCACCTTCTAGAGATAGCTCACATTCCCTGGTGACTGCTAGATTTCCTCACCCCCCCCCCCAGACGTTCTCTCACACGGCATCCCTCCAACCCCTTCTTCTACCCTTAAGGACTCTTGTGGCCAACTTTGCTGCACACAGAAAATCTAGGACAACCACAGGAATCTAAGAGTGATTGTACAGGAATAGCTCTCCTTCCAGAATACCAATTTCGTTGGCTGCATGACATGGCATAGACCCGGGTTTTACAGAAAAGTGCATGAGAATCTTTGCGTAGTCATTATCATGCCCAAAGCAGAGAATAAGCTTCGTGAGAGCCTCAAGTCTTTCTGAATTGATGACATGAAGCTGAGTTTTTAAGAGGGAGTTATTTTAGAGTTCTCAGGATAGACAACACATAGTAAGGCACTCCACAGAGAAGAGCATTGGTGTCCACCAGGGGATCTGCCTGGCCAGTAGCCTGCTTAATGAACAGTAGTAAACTGAAGGGTACCAGATAAAGTCTCAAAATTATTAGTAGTATTTTACAATGCACCATAGGACATATGGGAATGAGACTTTGTCTAGATAGACTACTTGAACTGTAGCAGTTTAAAATAATTAAGAGAATTTGACAACAAACACAGAAAGGTCTTTCATCAGCCAGTGAGAACAATTCTTCCAGAGGAGACATGAGTAAATATTTATTTGTTCCAGACAGAGCACTGACACAGAAAAAAACTAAGGATTCCTACCAAATGAAGCTCAATGAATTGGCAAATCAATGTGGATGAAGGGTTACTTGTGAAATATGGATGAATCAAAGGTAGCCACATCATCAAAAAACCCCACAAAATTACAGATGATGAGTCATTAAAGCTGCATACCTGGAGAAATCTGAATGACTTGTAGGGAGTGGGCTGGTAGAAGATTTTTCTTTCCTAATCAATTGTTTACTGTTTTGATAATCTTACAGAGGAGCTTTGTGAGTCTTGTAAATTCCATCTACTCTAGGATTGTGAGTTGTATTTACTTCTTAACTCTCATGACTTGTCTCTTCCCTCTAGGAAAGAATGTTTTAATACAGAGAAAATTGCTACATCCTGTCCTCAGTTGATTAATACTTTGATGTCAATGAGTAAAATTTTAAAAAAATTGCCTGTCAGCCTGGCCTCAAATGGTTCTTAATTACCTACATACTAGAACAAAGTTCAAATGTTTAGAGTGATAAAACTATCTAGGACCCAACAAGGTGATATTCAAAATGTCTGTCCTTTAATCAAAGTTTACCAAGCATGAAAAGAAGTAGAGCGTGGTCCATAAAGAAGACATTTATCAATCATTTAACAGTGAGCTAGGCTTGACACATGCTATATGAGAGGACAAGTGAATTAAAAGTTTTGCTGGATTCTCTACATCCAAGATATGAACAGGAATATGGGAGATAATAAAAAGTGAATTTTCTGAGAACTAATCTACAACAGGTAAGTGAGATAGTATACAGCATGAACTTGAAATTGATGCTATGCTAGAAGTGTTAGGGGGAAAAATAAGAAGAGACTTCACTGGACAGCAATAGATATTTCCAAATGAAACACCAGAAACAGGTGTGAAAACTGACCAGTGCATCAATAAACTTTAGAACAGCACCAAAGAGCCTAATAGGCATGGAATTATAGTTTCAGAAATAGGCAGCAGAGAAAAAATTTTGAGAAATATTCACCTAGAATAAGAATATAAATTTGAGTATTATAAAAGCTCAATGATGCTCAAATATAAGAAATGCAAATAAATATATGCAATGTAAAAAAGGTAGTGCCAGGATAAATCATAATCAAATTTACTCAAGTAAGTTTACAGAGGAGAACTTAAAATCACATAGAAAAAGAGACATTATCTGGGAAGAAAAGGTAGATAATTTAGTCTTATTTTTTTGTACAAAACTGAAAGATAAATATGAAATGATGTGTTTTAATTAAACCTCAATGACAAGTCTATTATATTTATTTTAAGTAAATATTAAATACCTTTTCCAAATATAGTATAAAAAAAAATTAAACACAAGCAGCCTGCTCCATGATAAATGCTAGGTTTCTAGGGAAAAGGGAAGTTATACCAGATACAAACATGTCTTCCAAATAGTGAAGAACATTACAGTGCTTGGTTCTAATTGTCAACCTTGAATCACATGAGAAGAGAATCTTAATGAGGGATTAACTATGTCAGGTCTCCCTATAGGCATATCTGTTTGTGATTATCTTGATTATTGTAATTGAGGCTGGAAAACTACTCCCTCTGGGTGGTGACATTCCCTAGGTTTGTGTCCTGAGTGGTATAAACAGCAAAAGAGAGCTGTACAATCGTCAGCAGGCATCTGTTCATTCTTTCGCTCTTTGTGGAACTGGCTGCTTTAAGGTCCTGCTCCTTGACATCCCCACAAATGATGAACTACGTCCTGCAGTTATGAAACAGACTAAACTCTTCCCTCTTAAGCTGCTTTTTATCTGAGGATTTTACCATAGCAATGGGAACTGAAGTCAGAACAAACATAAAACACAAATGGCAAATATAAACATTTACATCATCATTTAACAGGTAATTCTAAATAAAAGTGTTAATAACAATATAGAATGAAATTTTTATGTAAAGGTAAAGCACTTGACAACAATAACACAAAAAGTTCTAATAAACAAAAATATTTTAAGATTCTTATAGAACACGTTAGCATAAATGTTTTAATATATGCTGTTAAAGACATTCACAAAAATTAAGTGATGGAATCAACCTAGGTGTCAGTCAACTAAGGAATGGATAGTGGAAATGTAGAAATGCTTCTATTCAGACCTGAAGAATGATATCATTTTCAGGGAAATGAATGCAACAAGGAGTCATCATGCCAAATGAATTAAGGTAGACCCAGAAAGACACACATGCACGTTTCCTGTCATTTGTATATCCTAGGTGTTACTTAGATGTAAAAAGTAATTCATGCGGGGTTGGGGATTTAGGTCAGTGGTAGAGTGCTTGCCTAACAAGCACAAGGCCCTGAGTTCGGTCCTCAGCTCTGAAAAAAAAAAATCATGCATACATGGCATGGACGTAGAAATGAAACCATACAGGAAAGCAAAGTGAACTGATGCCACCAGAATGGGGAGAAAAGAAGATCTGGGTAAGTATGGGGTATGTGGTCTAAGTACTTTATATACAAATATTCTTATAAAACCAAATACAA
The DNA here is from genome assembly GCA_902168405.1 of Peromyscus aztecus. NCBI lineage: Eukaryota > Metazoa > Chordata > Mammalia > Rodentia > Cricetidae > Peromyscus > Peromyscus aztecus. Next base: position 10,827 of record CABHPQ010152483.1, read on the forward strand.
TGTGCAATGAATATACAGAACAAAATACATTTTATAGTATATAATATTTGACCAAAGAGAGAGCCATAGCCCTTTTTTACATTGTGAATAAATGTATATAATTTTACTTTTAAACACTAGGTTGACTTAGATGGGCAATTAGTAGGAGTACATCTGTTCTGCCATAAGAAATTCATAGAATTTTTCCAAGCTGAAGGGCCATGTATCACTGGGCATACACCCAACTTGTAAGTGTTCAGGGAATAGAACTGACAGACCATTCTTAGACAGCTCTGTTTCCCTCTCCCTCCTCTCCCTCTATCCTCTTCCTCTCCCCCTCTCCTCCCTCCCCCCTCCCCGTCTCCTCCCTCTCCCCCCTCCTACCCCCCCACTCTCCCACTATCCCCCTTCCCCCTCTCTCTCTTCCCCCTCCTCTCCTCTCTCTCCCACTCCCTCTTCTCCCCCTATCCCACTACCCCCCTCCCACTCCCCCCTCTCCCTCTCCCTCTCTCTCTCCTCTTCTTTCCATTGTCACTCCTACCACTTACATAAAGAGCACATCTGCTTTGTTTTTCTTGGGTAACCACTAGATTAGACAGAACTTTATTTTATTTATTGTAATTTCCCCACCATGACACTTATATTACTTTCCTACACACACACACACACACACACTTACATATATGTTTTGCTGAAATTATACTATTATTACAACATTTCTTCCTCTCCTTTCCTCCCAACAAATCCTCCCATTTACCTCTCCCTACTCTCCTTAAAATTATGGCCTCTGAAAGGGTAAGGTCTCCCATGGGGAGTCAGCAGAGCCTGGCACATTCAGTTGAGGCAGGTCCAAGTCTCTCCTCCCTGCACCAAGGCTACTGCAAAGTGTCCCACTATAAGCACTGGGCTCCAAAAAGCCAGTTCGTGCACCAGGGATGGGTCCCGATCCCACTGCCAGGGACCCCTCAAATAGACCAAGCTACACAGGATGGGGGGTGTATCGAGGAGGGAGGCTGGAGGAGGGATGAGAAGGGTATCTGCGGTTGGTATGTAAAATGAATGAAAAAAACTTAAATAAAAAGGTAAAATCAAAAGCCATTATGGCCTGTTTCTTTCAATAAGCTCTGAATTTTATTATATACTTATAAATTAGTAAAATATTTAATTCGAAATTTTATCACTAATTTAACATTTTGAAACACAGAAACCAGAGTAGACAACATAAATTATAGACATGGCTTTATTATTGATGCGTATAAAGTGATATTTCTTTATAGATCATGATAAAACAGGGGGGGAAGGACTTTCCATTTCTCATAAATGTGTATACATTGTTCAAAAGGATTGTTTTTATCAAGGCCTACTTGAGAACATGAGGCTTATAAAGGAGTTGGAAGGATGGCTAGTTTGGCCACATCTCGATCTTATGTTCAACCTAACAAAGTCTTCCCAGTGATCCTGAAGAAGCTGCTCTTCATCTTGAAACCATTGCCTTCTCCCCTTCCTCTTGATTTCTACTTCCCTCTGCTCTGCCTCCACTGAGCACCTTTCACAGCTTGAGAACAGGGATGGGCAGTAGGTTAGGGTGTTCACTTCACCTTCAAGTGAAATACTCCAGAGAAGAAAAGCATAAGATACAACTCAAAAGAGATGGAATGTGGAATTCAAGAAAAGTATTCAGGCATTGATTACTTTTTCTCATTTTATCTAAAAATAGCAGATGTATTTGCTACACCATGGAGTTATTTTCATTAAAAGTCATATTCTTAGCCCAGTACCATGGGGGTTCCTCAGCTATTGGTCCATAGTTAATCAGTTTCCATTAGTTTGGCTGGCCGTTTTTGTACATTTTCCAATATGATCTGGATGACCCTTGCTCATAGAATCCCTTCTCTCTCTCATTGATTGGACTCCTGGAGCTTGGCCTGACACTCAGCCATGGATCTCTGCATCTGCTTCCATCAGTCACTGGATGAAGGCTCTATGATGACAGGGTATTCAGTCATCTGATCACCGGAGTAGGCCCCTGGATAGATGGGACATTTGTTTAGTTTAAACTGTTTAGGGGGCCCCCAGGCAGGCAGTGGGATCGGGACCCATCCCTGGTGCACGAACTGGCTTTTTGGAGCCCTGTGCCTATGGTGGGACACTTTGTAGCAGCCTTGGTGCAGGGAGTAAGGGCTTGGACCTGCCTCAACTAAATGTACCAGGCTGGGCTGACTCCACATAGGAGACCTTGCCATGGAGAAGGTGGGAATGGGGGTGGGGTGGATTGTGGGGGAAGGCTGGATGGCAGGAGGAGGGAGGAGAGGGAAATCTGTAGTTGGTATGTAAAATGAATAGAAAATCTCTTAATAATAATAACAATAATAATAATAAAATTTATTTGAAAAAAAGTCATATTCTTTTTTTGTTTCTCTGATGAAAATAACTAATTCTACCATAGGTACTCAATGAAATTACAAAGTTTTACTCATACTTAATAAATAAAGTGACATACTCACTAAGCCCTTAATAATACTGGTTTATCACCTGCCTGGATGGATGTAGAAAAAATAAAGGTCAGTTGTGTTGTTCTTATTCATTTCCCTTCAACAATTCTAAACCTGGGTGCCACCAGCAATAATTCCCCTTAGTATTCCAAGAGAGGCTTTCTTCTAGATCCCACTTAAAATACATAACTAATATATGTATTTTATACATGCCTCCAAATCCATCCTCTTAGAAATATTTTTCTTTTTCCCCACACAATATAATTTTATTAGATCTTACAAATTTATTGTTATAGTTAATAGTCTTTTGTAAGCAACTCCCAGTTTGTCTCTTTTAAGAGATTTCTTCCACCATGGTTTATTATTTTGCCTAACTTGACAGATGGGTTAATTCAGTCAAATGTAAGATTATTGGTTCATGGGCCATTCAATATATTTCCTTTTTTCCTGGAATCTTACATTTTTGTCACTGTGCCTCACAGTTGTCAAAAGGTATACCCAGACAGTCAATGAGACTCAATTAAAATATTCTCATTCTCTCACACAAAATACAAAACAGAATTTTAGATTTCGGTTTATCACATACAATATACAAAGCATTTGCCTTCACTAAACGCACACTCCTCTGAATACATCCTTATAAGACACATTATTATGCATTTAAAATTCTCTCAATGTGAAAGTAATGGATGCAAACAGCATGGATATAATGCCTCCATCTCAATTGTGGTATATATTTCATTTTAATGCAATTTCCTTCCCTTCAAGATACTATGATTGAAAATAAAATGAGTGGGTGACAGGTGTTTCTCCCTTTCTCCTCCCATGCTCCTTTGCCACTCCAGCTGAGAGATCTCATAAAAGTGTCAGCTCGCCACTGGCACAGCACACCGCACCTGCTTACCATGTGCTTGGTGACTACTAACATTTATATATCGCTGCATTCCAAGTCACATAAATTGATAAAATGCAACTCCAAAGACACCATACTGCATCGGTAACGCTTTTTAGGCTGCAGTGTTTTCTTTCCTAGTCTAAAAGCAGAGGGGGATTTCTTACTCTTTTCAACTAAATCATGGCCACTTCAGTATTCAGTTGCATTTGGAAGACAGTGTGGAAAGCATGCAAATAAGACAATTACGCATAAGCAGACAACAGAGGTCTCTTTAAGCTGTTCCAGGCTTGTGTACCTTGACACAGAATTTGCTAAGCCAACCAAGCTTTTATTCTGCATTGAGGTTTTATGGATGTTAATAATCTGTCGATTCATGTAATTTCTACTGGAGATGTGAAAGGCTGTAGGTGTTACTTCACTGATTGTATGCAAATGGAGTTTTGGCTGTACCTTTTGTTCTCAGGAAAATTTTAATTTTCCATTTGAATTTTGTCTTTCTTGCCATGATGTACTTTCAGGTAACAAAGGTACTAATCAATTTATCAGACTCAAATGGGAAAGAAAACAAAAAAAATACAAAAACAAACAAAAGCTTGCCAACTATCCTTTAGAATAAATATTTCCATAATAAATAATGCAAATACATAATAAACAATAGAAAACAATGACGTATGCTTAGTAAATTATACTTTAAAAAATTTTAAATACATACTTTTTTGTCAGTATTTTACATTTCAGCTGTTTTTCTTCTTGAAGTCACTGGAAACCTTGGTCCTTGAAGGCTGTCATCCAGTGTCTGAGGTGTTCTGAATGCCTTGTTGTCTCTTCTTGTAGTTTTCTTGAGAGGTCAGGAGTGTGACTTTTGTGAGTTTTCTTTTCCCCTTGCCTTCTTTTTCTTTATGGTCTAATGAATGTCAAGTCAGTATCTTCACGTAGACATGCCTACTAATTTCTAAAGCAGAGAACACAGATGTCAGAGACTGAGTAGACTAAAAGCAAAAGTAAATGAAGAAGGTTCTGAGAGAATGACTTTGCTGTGCGATGGACCATGTGCTGGTTAGTATGTTAGTGAAGGGACAGCCTCCGGGTGTGTTCAAATTCCACGTCAGAAAGAGATGAGAGCATTTTTTAACTACCTAGAGATTTACTTTGAGATTTATGGATCTATATCAATACTGTATGAGAAAGAATATCAAGATTAATTTACTTTCCTGAAAGTCATTTTATTTTCATATCAAACAAAATTTTATTCAACATTCACAACAAATTGATAGATGCATTATTTTATGCAATGGATATTTCAGTAAATTATATTTCTATAATAATAAGAGGATTGTTTTGATTATAACTACTATAATGCAGTTTTTTTATATCTCATATCCAAATTTGAAGTCTTTTCTTTGCTAAACAAATAGAATAATTCAATATTAATTATATGTATATGGTGCAGCCATTAAATTCACATTTCATACATGTGATTTATTCAATTTTTCTTTGAAAATAGGAGAATCCATAACTCATTGATGCAACTCAATGCTACTTTTGAAATTATTCATTTTTTAACAAGAGATAATTCTAGTGATAAAAGAGAGGACTATCAGTCAACTATAACCAGCAAGTATTTATAAGCAAATCTATGGCAAGTTCCACATTAGAAGTGGTACCATATAAATTAAAAGACATAATATTTATGTGTTGAGTTCATTTTGTAATTTTCATATAAAGCATGTTTATTTGAAGGTCAAAGTCAGCTATAGTACAAATAGCTACATAATTCTGCTTTTTTTATTTGATTAAATCAAGAATACATAAACATAGTCTTTGGAAATTCTCAGACCCCTGTTAAGTAGGGAAAATACATAACTATCATAGGTTTTAAAAACTGTTTTGAATTTGCTTTCTAACTGAACAAGGGTAGGCAAAAACTAATATTCATTGGTGATATTTTGCTGAAATTATCATTCACTTATAAAATAGCAAGACAGTGGACATTTTCAAAAACATATTTACAAATTTTTTCAGATAATGAATTAATTTGGGGGGCATTTCTCTTATATATTTACAAAGATATAAATATCATGTAATGTACAACTGCCACTTGTGTTCCAGTTTCTCACATTTCTGTTCATCTCTCATAATTATGTGATCTTGGTGAGTCTTCCTTATAGAGTTATTTGTTATATTTACCAGCAAAGAAGGTACTGTTATTATGACTTTTATTTAACATTTTAAAATGTTCATCTCTGGGGTTGGGGAAATAGCTCAGCAGGTAAGAAGCCATATTGCCTTTTTAGACAATCTCTGTTCAAGTGTCCTAGCACTCCTGTCAGGTGGCTAAGAGACACTTTTAACTCCGACTCAAGCTAATTCAATGCCCTCTTTTGGCTTCCATGAGCACCTGCACGCATGCATGTTTGTGTGTGTGTACACACACACACACACACACACACAATTAAGAACAGAATAAATCTTTTTAAAATATTCATCTCTGGGATAGACTACATAAATTGGTCTTTAAGGTTGATCAAGTTTAGGATAATATTCCTCTCCAGAAATAGGAAGAATAATTATTCAATAGTGTTCCAGTTCCAAAGAGGCTCTCTTAAAGTTTAGTTTCAGAGTTTCAGTATTCTATCACATTCTTACCACCCATATGGCTTTATGATCTATTAATAATGTCTTATTGCATGTGAAGTATTACTTTTCATTAGTTATACATTATATAATTTCTAATACCTTATAGGCTGCTTTACACATTTACATCACTATGAACCCCCCTCCCATAGACTGGAATTACTCTTTTATTGCTCATCTTCTATTCTTTTAGTATAATTTCAATTCAATGGTGACAGTATTAGATATTTAATGAATTAAATTGTGGTTAAATGGAATATAAACAAAAATTTGTTTCCAGGTACTATAAATGTTTGTAGCATCATTATAAATGACTGTTAGTGAGCTGGCAAGATAGTTTAGTAGGTAAAGTGCTTACTGAGGTCTTGATTTTGATCTTCTGAATCCAAGTTTAAAAAATCATTTAAGCATGGAGGTCCAAGTTTATAGTTCCAATGATGAAGAGGCAGAAAGTCTGATATTTGGGAGCTCACTGACAGGCCAGCCCAGTCTACATGGTGTGCTCTAAGTTAATGAGAGATTCTGTATCAACAGAAAGGTGAATGATGGCTGAATAAACACACACGAGGCTGTCTTCTGAACTCCACATGAATATGTGCATGCTCCTTATGCATACACAAACCTTAACACACTCAGACACACACATTATCTATCTTCTATCTATCTATCTATCTATCTATCTATCTATCTATCTATCTATCTATCTATCTTCTTATCACTTACCACCTATCTACTTTCCCCCTCTCTCTCCCCTCTCTCTCTCTCTCTCTCTCTCTCTCTCTCTCTCTCTCTCTCTCTCTCTCTCTCTCTCTCCTCTCTCTCAACAAACACATACACACAAAGAACACTCTTTTAAAAAGTTGCAAGGAGTCGGGCGGTGGTGGTGCACACCTTTAATCCCAGCACTCAGAAGGCAGGGGCAGGTGGATCTCTTTGAGTTTGAGGCCAGTCTGGGCTACAGAGTGAGTTCCAGGACAGGCTCCAAAGCTACATAGAGAAACCTTGTCTCAAAAAAAGGTGGAAGAGAAAATGGGATCTCTGTGTGTATATCTGTGTATATTGCTGTTAAGTCTCTATAGCTAGTGCCAGTTGCTGAAATTTAAGACTATTAGAATCTAATGACATATTTTAGAACATATGAAATATAAATTGCATCAAAACTTTCATTTTAGAAGTTAGAATTTCTATTTACTGTGGAATCCCATACTTAAGTCTTAGTGAAATCAATCCATCAAATGGTATGAATAACCTTAAATTGGGCAGAATTCATTTTTTAGTTAGAATAATTACCTCTCAGATTGCTACAACTCAAAAACTTGAATGATCTCTTTCTGCAGACATATGCAGTGCAGATATTTGGATAATCACAATAGTGTTCTAGTGTTAAAGCTTAATGAATGAAAATAGTCTAATTTTAGTTAGGACATAAATTCCCCAAGTGCAAGTCCATATATTAGCTGATCAGTTTTACCAGAGGACAGCAGTGTTCTCCTCGGGGAACCTTGTTTGTATTGGGAGAGGAGTCCCTTCAGACCAAAAAAAAAAAAAGTGCTAAAATTACAAATTGATAGATATTTTATTATTTGTCATTTTTCAGTAGGAAGAATGTATACTGAAACTGTACCTAAGGCTAATGATGTTGGGAAGAGAGACAGCTTAGTTTTAGAATATGTCAACATTCAAACATTCTATGCCAAGGTTTTCATTGAATTATGAAATTAGAGGGGGCAGACTTCTGCCTTGATTAACACTATGGATTTGCCCTTGGATTGGATGCTTTAGCTTTGGAAACAATTCAGTCTCCCATTTTTTTTTAATTTTTACTTCATTTATCTAATAATCTTGACAATTATAATTAGTTTGCTTTGGCTACTATAACAAAATAACAAAAGCACTGCTCATAGAGCTCAGTGAAGATGGGTTAACCCCACTTAAATCTTTCAAGATTATCCTATGGTAAGTAATCAGCACTTTGTGTAATGTTTCCTGAGAACACACACATAAGTAATTAGGAGTACACCAAGGCACAAAGGCACTAGTTGTAAGTTTCCACAAAGCTTGATTAAAGCATGGTAGAGACTACGGCACAGCTGGATTAAAAACTGCAGTCTTCCTTCTGAAATATCAGGAAGCCAACTCAGATTTTCTCACATGTACCTTTTTGTTCTTATGTAATCTGCTTCTCCCAATATGTGAATTAGATGTTTCTCTAATTGCTGTAAAAATTGTTTTTATTTATTTGTTTATTTTTTGTTTTTGCTATAGTTATGACAAATACTATGACCCAAAGCAACTGATGGTAGAAAAAGTTTTATTTTGTCTTTGAGGTCACAGGTCATCACTAACAGAGATCAAGGGAGGAATTTGAGGCAAAAATCATAGAAAAACGTTACTTGTTGGCTGTCTCTAGCTCGTGCTTAGGTAGCATTCTCGTACAGTCAACACCGACTGCCAATCTAATGGTGCTGCCCACATTGGGCTGGGACCTTGTATGTCAATTAACAATCAAGATGATCCTTCACAGATATGCCCCCAGACAAAGCTGATAAAGATATTTACTCAATCAAGACTCTTTTTTTTTTTCCAGATGATTCTAAATTGTAGTGAGTTGATAATGGACAATGAGTCTCAGAAAGATTTATTGACTGCACCATCCGTCACTGGAAATTTATCAGTGTCTGTTGTGAGAAATCAGAGGAATGGCCATGAAACTAGGATGACATAAAGAATGTGTTCTGTGTTTTTGTTTGTTTGTTTGTTTGTTTGTATTTCCTTCCTTAGAAAAACAGGTTGTGAGATTATGCAGCATCTGATGAGTCACATTGCAATGAGATTCTATGTGCCACAGGCTGCTCACAGCCAATGACACAGCAGGGCTGGAGTTCTGAGGCTGGATCCAGAAAGACATGGCCTTTTCTTGTCCATCCTTTTAGGATGCATCTATCTAAACATTGTCCTTTCTTTCCCCTCCCTCGGGTCAGAATAACCCAGTAGCTGTTTTGTTGTCTATATTCTCCTGTTATTTTTTCCACATGATTTTACCTAAAAAATTCTCATATACACCATTGTGGGATGACTCATCCCTAACAGGCTTGGGGGCCAGCTGACCCAAACCAGTAATAAGATGTTTTCTGAGAGCCAATCTGCATCTGCATAAGGGTCTTAGCAAAAGCAGCTGAGACATGACCTGGACCAATGAGAGACAGCCATGTCACACCAGCAGATGTATATTCATCAGGCCTTCCCCCAATGCGGGTGGAGGGTTTATAAGGCATGCCTCTCCCTGAACACAATGAGCTTATTGTTTCAACATTCTCCCAGAGTCTGTATCCTTGACTCTGGGCCTACTTGGCCCCCTCCCCAAAGGGAACAACAGCATAGGACCCTGCCACACATCATCACATATTTGCTTGTCAGAGGACTGGAAGATGAGAAAGCTCTTCTCTACTGAATTTTTCAGTGAGGGTGGTATGCTAACATCTATGCTTCATCTGAGGGACAATGGGACAATGAAAATGATGAAAATCATTGACCTAACTCTAAAAGTTTCCTCCTTCATTCAATTGATATATTAACTTTAAAATCCTTTTAAACCACTTCAGTTCTTCAGAAGCAGTCTTTACCCTCACTATACTGTTCCTATTCTATTGTGCTTAATGTGCTATTGTGTTTATGCTTTTTCTAAATTCACTGTACTCATTATTATATTTCTTTTGACTTTCAAAATACTTGTCAATTATAGGTTTGAAACAGTGATGGCTGTATTCTTGTTTATTATCTTTATATTTTTCAGATAAAAACTCTATTCTACTGTTTCTTTATGTATGCCCTTCATGTGCAAACTTCTGTGTACAATGGTGCTTGTTCATTTAAACAGCTGATATTTCTAGATTTAACCAATAAACACTAAAGCATTTCATTATGTCCTCATGTTACTCCTATCATGATAAGCTTCTGGATTAAATACTTGAGTCTGGTTTTCATCCTCTCATGATGTTGCATCAGTCGCCTGTCCACTTTTATACTAATACCTCATTTTGGTTTCATTGCCTTGTAATATTGCAGCTGTTTTCCTCACTCTGTATTTCTAATAGTACAACAACAGGTAGACTTGTATCTTTCTCATGGGGGATGTTTTATGTTTATAAAATGCTCTTTTAATATCATTGCTTGATATATTTTTCTGAGCCTTTTATTAAGTTGACAACATTAATTACTAGGTACTTTTATGTGGAATTATTTTTGATGTCTCTGAAGTAAACATTGTATTTTTCAAACATAACTGGGATGTTCTATGAAATGATGTCTTGGGATTTTCAATCTGTCTTCATAGAGGAAGTATATTTATAATTTATTCCAAAATATTGTAGTTTTGTTATAAAATATGATTATAGGAGTCACAAGAAATGAACTTGTTAACTCTTAATATATTAAAATTTGGGGGAACTTTTGGAAAAAATTAGAAATAAGATATTCCTTGAATGCTTGTGCCGTATGGAAGTTTTATGAGAAAGGGGTTTATCTAAGCAAATATATACATTATCATAGGGAATTTACTATGTGTATTTCTAGGCACAAATGGCTCTTGCAGAGACAGAACAAAGAGTGAGAAGCCACACTCAGGAGAACAATCCCTGTAGTCAACAAAACTCAACATACACAGAGTAATGTGTAGTATATGTGTAGTGTGGTCAGAGAAAATAAAGCTTCACTCTAGACTGTGATGTGTTGGCTTAGCTTCACATGAAATAGGGTATTTGGAGTTGAGGAGAGACCTCTGATCCTTATTCTGAGGAATTACTCATTTATTTATGTACATTTCATTAATTATTATTGTTGTGTCTTTGCGTTCATGTGTGGGTAAATATTCCATGGCACATGTGTATGTATTGGAAGATACCTGCGTGGACTCTTTTCTCATTACACCTATAAATGGGTTCCAAGATCCAAATCTGGTTATCAGGCTTACAGTGTTGGGTGGTAGGTGCCTTTACCACTGATTTTGCCATTTTTTATTGAGCTATTTTTGTGAAAGGTGACTGTCAGTAAAAATGTCTGAAAAAAAAGGAACAACAAATAGTAGTTAATTTTGGTGATGTTGCTGTATGAGATTAGTTTTTCAAGTGGTGGGCAGAAGTACAATAATGCCTGTATTTAACAGATAGTGTTGGAGGAATATCATGAATGTTTTATGCTTGAAGAGGAAGATGATGAGGAAAAGGATTAAACTCAGTTATATAAATGCAGTCTGGATTTCCCCATCATCTGGTCCAAAAGTCAGAACACAAGTTTGACTGACAAGACTTGACATGGACACAACAGACAACAAGGGTACCAGAGGAAGAGGGAAGCATGATTTATTTTGCTGTACAAAAATAAAGATACAACATCTAAAATCCAAAAACCTTTGTCTGGATTCTGAAGTAGCTAATTCCTTCCCATCTAGATTCACAGCATCTTGTCTTTATCCAATGCTAGTAGATAAATGCTCTAGGCATCTGTAGCCATTTAATTAAGGTTATCATAGGTGACAAACATTTCCAGAGAAGATAATTCTTTGGTAAATCTCTGTGTCTTGCTGGCTTATCCTTCCTAGTAACAGATTCAGGCTCAGAATAAAATGCATCATTATGGAAATCATGTGTATGCATGATGATTCCCTTTTTTAATGTTGTCCATTAATTTTCTATTAAACAGCAGAAATTTGGTGGGGCAAGTTTTATGACATATAACATCAAATATTTCTTGTCCAAATGCCAGAAAAATACTGAAGGGTTGAAGGTGGCTAATTCATGCAATCCTGATATTATTTTGAAATGAGAAACTGTTTTTCTGCTTTCTTTCAACCCGGGGTTTTGAGTGACTTGTGTGAGAAGACAATAAGCCAAGTTATTTGACTTCATAATAAAAATTCTATTTTTGAGAAACATTCAGGAAGATGTTATTATACAATAACAATGCACTCAAACAACTTGAATCCCTGAACCCATGATTGCATTGATTATTCTCAATATATCACTTCACTTCAAAACAGCATCTATTTAAATAAATGTACAAGGAATTGAGTGATTTCGGCACTTTTAAAATACAGTTAAAACTACATACAGCACATACAGTATGAATAAGTAAATTTTGTTTTCATATTAATTATTTTTAACTTAAGGTTATATATTATAATAAATTAATATGAAATGTATATAATTTCTTCAAGCTTTTTATTTTATTTTTCTTTTAAAAATAGTTTACTTATTTAAAGTATTTTTTCACTTTACATACCACCCACTGTTCCTCCTCCTTCCCCTTCTCCCACTGCCACCCCCATCCCACCCTCACGCACTCCTCATAGTGGGTAAGGCCTCCCTTGGATATTCAACACAGGCAGATTATGAAGTTGGGGCAGGCCCAAGCTCCTGCCCCTTGCATCAAGGCTGAGTAAAGCATGGCACCATAGGGAATGGGCCCTAAAAAAGCCAGTTCATGCATTTGGGATGAGTCTGGTCCCATTGCCAGAGGACCCATAAACACTTCAAGCCCCCAACTGTCACCCTCATTCAGAGGGTCTAGTGCGTTTCCATGCAGGTCCCCTAGCTGTCAGTCCAGTGTCTGTGAGCTTCCACTACTTGGGTCAGCTGTCTCTGTGATTTTTCCTATCATGATCTTGATCCCGCCTTGCTCCTCCCTCTCTTCATCTGAACTCCAGGAGCTCAGCCAAGTGCTTGACTGTGGGTCTCTGTATCTGCTTCCATCAGTCACTGGATATAGGTTCTATGATGACAACTCAGTCATTGATCTGAGTACAGGGGAAGGATAGTTCAAGCACCCTCCTCACCATTGTTATGAGTCTTAGCTGGGGACATCCTTGTGGATTCCTTGGAATTTCCTTAGCACCTAACCCCATATTGGTTCACTCTGTCAAGATCTCTCTTTCACTATTCTCCCTCTCTGTCCCTCCCTGAACTCCCTGAACTCGGCCATCTCAAACCCTCATGCTCTTACCCCCCATCTCCTCCCCTCTACTCCCCCCTCCCAGTTTACCCAAGAGACCTTAACTCTTTTCCCTTCCTGGGTGAATCATGTGTGTCCCTTTTAGGGTCCTCCTCTACATTGAATCTTTTTTCTTTCTTCCTTTCTTTCTTTCTTTCTTTCTTTCTTTCTTTCTTTCTTTCTTTCTTTCTTTCTTTCTTTCTTTCTTTCTTCCTTCCTTTCTTTCTTTCTTGCATTTTTCTTTATGAAGAAATTTTCTACTCACTCCACATACTATCCACAGGTCCCCCCTCCTCCCTCCTCCCACCCCCAGCCCTCTTTCCCAAGCCACCCCACATCCCCACATCCCCCAAATCCATGGGGAGTCAGCAGAGCCCAGCACACTGAGCAGGTCCAAGCCTCTTCCTACTGCACCAAGGCTGTGAAAGGTGTCACACCACAGGCACTGGGTTCCAGAAGCCTGCCCATAGACCAGGAACAGATCCCGATCCCCCTGCCTGGGTGCCCCCCAAACAGTTCAAGCCAAACAACCATCTTCTGTATCCAGAGGGCCTAGTCCAGTCCCATGGGGGCTCCACAGCCACCAGTCCACAGTTCATGGGCTTCCACTAGTGTGGCCAGTCGTCTCTACACATCCTACAATCGTGATCTCGACGTCCCTCACCTCCAGTATCTCTCCTTTCTCTCATCAATTGGATTCCCAGAACTCAGCCTGATGCCTGGGTGTGGATCTCTGTATCTGCCTCCATCTGTCACTGGACAAAGGCTCTATGATAACAGCTAGGTTATTTGCTAGGCTGGTCACTAGAGTAGACTGGTCCAGGCACCCTCTGGACCACTGCCAGCAGAACAAGGTGGGAATCCAACCTTGTGGATTTCTGAGAGCCTCCCCAGCACCCTGCCTCTTCCTGTTCCCATGATGTCCTCATCTATCATGGTATCTTCCTCCCTGCCCTCCCACTCTGTTCCTGTCCCAGCTTGACCCTCCCATTTCCCTATGTTCTCATCCCCCACTCCTCGCCCTCTGTCACCTCCCCACACCCAGTCCACTCATGTAGATCTCATTCACTTCTCCTTCACAGGGTCATCCATGTGTCCCTCCTAGGGTCTTTCCCTGTTAGCTAGCCTCTCTGGAGTTGTGGGTTGCAGTCTGGCCGTCCCTTCCCCCACATTTAGTATCCACTTATGAGTGAGTACTTACTATGTTTGTCTTTGTGAGTCTGGGTTACCTCACTCAGGATGATATTTTCTAGTTCCATCCATTTGCTGCAAATTTCATGATATCATTGTTTTTTACTGCTGAGTAGTACTCCATTGTGTATATGTGCCACATTTTCCCTATCCATTCTTCAGCTGAGGGGCATCTAGGTTGTTTCCAGGTTCTTGCTATTATAAATAATGCTGATATGAACATAGTTGAGCATGTGTCCTTGTGGTAAGATTGAGCATTCCTTAGGTATATGCCCAAGAGTGGTATAACTGGGTCTTGAGGAAGACTTATTCCCAATTTTCTGAGAAACCACCATACTGATTTCCAGAGTGGTTATACAAGTTTGCATTCTCACCAACAGTGGAGAAGTGTTCCCCTTGCTCCACATCCTCTCCAACATAAGCTGTCTTCAGTGTTTTTGATCTTAGTCATTCTGACATGTTAGATGGTATCTCAGAGTTGTTTTGATTTGCATTACCCTGATGACTAAGGATGTTGAGCAATTCCTTAAATGCCTTTCAGCCATTTGAGATTCTTCTGTTGAGAATTCTCTGTCAAGCTCTGTAGCCCATTTTTTAATTGGATTGTTCAGTATTTTCATGTCTAGCTTTTTGAGTTTTTTATTCATCTTGGAGATCAGCCCTCTGTCAGATGTGGGGTTGGTGAAGATCTTTTCCCATTCCATAGGCTGTGGTTTGGTCTTATTGACCATGTCCTTTGCTCTACAAAAGCTTCTCAATTTCAGGAGGTCCCATTTATTAATTGTCGCTCTCAATGTCTGTGCTACTGCTTCAAATACCTTTATCCATGACCTTTCACCCAAGATTATAAATGTGCTATTCTCTAATTCTGTAGATTTTCTATTATGTACTCCAAAAATGCATAGAATATTTACTATTAAACATTATTCAATTAACATATAAATTAATATTTGACATATAAATTCAACTATCTATGTTTTCTATTGAAGACATTTTATTGCTTTGGTGACTTCTTCCTTAATACATAAAAATTGTGATGGTTGATAATAACCATCAACCTGACAGAAGTTGGAATCACCTAAAGATGAATTTCTGGATAAGACTAGAGGATAATATCTCTGTTATGTTAACTGAGAAGGAAAGAACCATGAAGAGTGGGTTAGAGGTCCTATGCCCTAGGTGGGAGGATATTGTGATATGTAAGTGTAGGAAGAGCTAAAAGGCAGCATAAATACCTTGTTCTTTTTTTGAAAACAGAAATAATGTGAACAGATGCTTTAGGTCTATGCTATCTTGACTTCTCACCATGATGGACTGTGCTTAGAACTGTGAACTAAAAATAAACCCCATCTCCATTAAATTAATTTTGTCAGGATATTTTATTTCAGAAAAATGGAAGAAAAAAACTAAGACAGGGATACAGAATATGGTTCATGATTGTACTTGGGTAGAGCAAACTCTTAACTTTAGCTATCAGCATCTATAATACTGTACAGTTTTGAATTGAAGCATGCAGATGGTGTAGATCTTGGCACCAAAAAAACCCCCTCAAAAATATAATATGAATTAGGAAATTTTAATGGTGTCTCACTTCTATTAAAGACATAAGGATAATTTTTTGTGTGTTTGTTCATTTTCTATTACTGCACAAAATGAGATGGGAATTTTGAAATCTGTAAATAGCTTTTGATAAAATGCTCATTTCACAACATTGACTCTACCTTTCCATGAGCATGGGATTTCTTACATATTCTAGTGACTTTCACTGTCATTTTTTCAGGTTTAGTTGTCATTGTAGAAGTCCTTTACTTCCTTGGTTAGTATTTATTCCTAGATGTTTTATTTTATTTGAAGCTATTGTGAATGGGAGAGTGTCCATGATCTCCTTCTCTGTATGATTTCTGTAGGTGTCTAAAAAAACTATTGATTTGTCCAAGTTGATTCTGTATAGACTATACACATTGTTAACACTTAGACAAAACCAACTTATAATTTTAATATCTAGTTCAAATTGGGATTATAAACAGGTTAGAGATTGAATTGAAAGAAAATGATATCTTTAGTAGGAAAAAATTTCTGGAAAAATCAATTTTTACAAATTGTTTATAATAATTTCCAAACAGAGCAAGGAACTATGGAGTATACTGAAGTGAAGTAATTTTCATTCTTAAATGTAAGCATCAAGGAGGAGTCTGACTCCACAAAGATAGAAACACTGAGCAGAAATTTTTCCTTCAGAATTCTGTGGAGTAAGTTTTTTGAGTTAACATTTATAAATATTTATTCCCGTCTTTTAATCCCTGCATTTTCTGAAATTTTCGACTATGTTCTGTCATGGAAATTCATAGTTCATCCTTTACCTGTGAGTCTGTGTATCTTCTGTGCTTTAAATAAAACGACAAGGTTGACAGCTTGAGGATCTCAGGCATAGTGGAGATAGGAGAAAAACTGGGACAATTTCTTCTGTTTTCTGCTAGTGATCATAAATAGCTAATGAAACATTACTATTAAGACAATCATTCCAGTCAATCACAATGATTTCTAAGTATCATTTGATTATGAGGGAGGAAAATATGACATATTGTCTCCACATTTTGAAAAGTTAATTCAATGTGTAAAAGAAAAATGACAACTTAATGTTTGTTGGAATCATTAAATTTTAGCTTACCGACTCCATTTAACATGTTGAGCAATGTTGTCAAACACATTTTCAGAATTCTATGCACCACGCTATCTTGCATGCTTCAAGTATTTAAGCAACTTATTTAACAAATGTTCAATATATTTTAAAAATGTTCTAAAATACACATTGACACATATAATAAAGATATTCTGAGTGTTTGTGTAGGGCCAATGTCATAATATATAGAAAGCTAAAATTGGGGATTGAAATTACAGTTATGAATCATTACAATTTTGTAAGTCAAGAATGATATTCGGAAATAGTCATTAACACTGTATCAAATGAATTCTATTTTATGTACACATGATTTGCCTCCATTTTATGGGCATAAAGGATTAAAAAGAGTGGTTAGTTTTGTAAAGGAAATCAGTTACAGAGTGAGGAACGAGCTCTTTTTGTATACACTTTTGTATAATTAGAGTTTTAGTATGTATTACTAGCACAATTTAAGCTGCTTAATAACAACATCATAACAAAATATGATTTTGACAATCACATTACAGAAAATAAATAATTGTCTTTGTACACAAATAACCACTCAGAGAAAAATCAGAAGAGAGGTGATCTATGTTCAAAATGCAATTATGTGTGGCAGGGGCAGTCTTGTTTCATTTTGGCTGTGTTTTTGAGCCAGAGTGTCATACTATTGACTACATTGTCTAGGAACTATATAGCCCAGGCTAATTTTGAACTTTTGGCAAGCCTTAAACCTCTGCCTTGCACCATGTCCAATCTGCTTCTAGGCTAAATTGTTCCTAATATGTGTATTAATGCATGAACAGGTTCAAAGAATGATGCAACAAGATGTGGGCATTTGAAAGTGAGTAGAGAAGGCCCGATGGGATGGAGTTTCATATAAAAAGAAGAACTTCATGGTAGAGGAGGGAAAAAGAAGACAGGAGGCACATAAAAGACGCAGTTAGCCACTGTCTTCAAGAGCTCTGTGTATAGAACTAGAAGCCTCTAAACCCCATGCATGCAGAAACTAGCAAACAGAATTAAGCAATATGTAAATATGATAATTTGCAAAGGCCTCTTTGGTGTTTCTTAGAAGAATCTCAGGCTTTTTAAATATACCCCATCACATGAAAAGTCTAAAGAAGAAAAATCAGGTGAACACACCAAGTCATTCAACACACATTATAAACTCAAGATTCTCAGAACAAAGGGCAGGATGGGTTAAATTTTCATTTATTTTCTAACACATGAACATCCACCCAGGTTATGACGACCCTGCCTACACAGCCTTGATGACCATTGTTGAATGTATGGCCCTACCCAAAGCTCCTTCTGTGAGATCTCTAGCAATTACTTGCGGCTTGTTTGGAGATATTAGTACAACTAAGAGAATTCACCTGTCACCTCCCTAAAAAGACTATTTTCTTTGACCATTTAAACATCACCCATACAAAGTATCTCATCTAACTTATTTATATACAAACTACATTTGTTTTATTTTAACTCCTGAGAAAAGTAAATGGATAAATAATGTCTTTTTATACTGAAAAAATGAACTACAAGTAAACTTTTTTCTAAGACAATAAGTTGAAAGATACAAGTGTCAAAAAATTTAAACAAGAAAAATTTGAATTATTTTATAAAACCCAACTCTCTAATGGTAAACACTAAAGACAGGCCTGCATGTTTGTTTTCAGAGTTTCTGTACTAAAAACATGTGCATGCAAATTTTCTAAAAATGGATTTCCAACTCACTTATGTTCATAAAAAGTTTATATTTTAAAATGCAATAATATAGCACAGTTAACATTTTATGCTAGGTAAGGAGGCATACCAGATTATCTTTGTTATATTAATTCTTTGTAGTATAATTTGCATTCACTTTAAACATATGGGAAATGAAACAAAAAGTGGTTGTAATAGGCGTAAAAAAGTCTTTACACTACAACTGCGTTTCTCAAAGTCTCTTATGTCAAGGTAGGCTGCAGGCATTTTTTGTAAATAGCACCCCAGTGAACTGAAGAAAGATATTTGGGCTGGTCTAGTAACTCTCTTTCTTCTCAGCACAGAGGTGATGAATGTGTCTGAAGCCCTGTTAGTCCCTATGAGAATGGGCAACCTCGAGGATAGAAGCTGTTGTACTTCACTTTTCTGTTTTCCTCCTTTTAAGGTTATTTCAAAATTAGAAAAACACTATGGAGAACATATTTGACTCCTTCTATGCTCATACAGGGAAAGTCCATTTACAATTCTTATCAATGAACATTGTATAAGCTTACATGTAAAATGTCAAGAATATAAAACTAAAACATTTGGTAAAATCATGTTTCTCTTCCTATCATCAATAAATGTGTTATTTATATTAAATATTGTGTCAGAATAAAGAAAAATTACAATATAGCCTCAGAATATTTACTTCTTTTACTAATGTCCTTTGGCATGCTGGTTGTTTTAATATTTGCCTGTTCAAAATGAATGATATCACATTTATTTTATTTTGTTTCCTTAAATTCAATTCTTTGTGACAGAAAATATAAGACCATGATCATTTCTTGAGTCTAAAATCCCTGTTAAAGCATATTCACATCAGCTACAGTACATGGATTCTCACTCACTTAACTGTTGTGAAAATTGTGATGACCGTCCATTTACAAAGGAAAAAAAACACAAACAAAATGCAGAACTTTGAACATACATGCCTACAAGTGCACGAGACACACTAACCAGTGCATGAGACATACAGACCAGGGTCCGAGAGAGATATGTCTGTTGACCAGTGCATGAGAGCTCAGGATAAATACTGTTAAGAGTTTGAAGATAATATAAATGCTCAGCTTATAAAAATTACTATAGGGAAAGTGCTGAAACTAAAACCTCAATGTGTCCTTTGTTTGTTTGTTTTCTTCTTTCTTTCTTTCTGCTTTTGAAAATTTTTACCTTAAAGTTCTTGTTCTATTCATGCTAATTCGCTAACTCAAGTTATTTCCTTTACTGATGCAATAAAAGAGAGACATTTTCTAGAAAGGTAATAGCATGAACTACTTTTTCTGTTGCTTTTATAAAATACCATGACCTAAATCAACTCAAGGAAGAAGAATTTGTTTTGACTTAGAGTTGTAGAGGGATAGAGCGCCTCGTGATGGAAAAGACATAACATATTGGAAAGAAGAGGAAGCTGGCTGATCACTTTCTTCCAAAGATAGGAAGCATAGAAAGCAGGAAGTAAAGTGAGGCTATAAAACTTCAAAGCCTGAGCCCAGTGACATACTTCCTCCAGTTGAGCTCTACCTTCTAAAGGTTCCATAACCTCTCCTACAGTGCCATTAACTGGGAACCAAGTGTTCAGTTACACACACACACACACACACACACACACACACACACACACACACACAATGTCTGTCTGTGTGTATGTGTGTTTGTGTGTGCATATGTGTGTTTGTGTGTGTACTCGTGTGTATGGGTGCTAATGCTCTCTCCCTACATTCAAAGTCATGATGTTTAATTGTTCTGCTAGTTCTTTCAACAGACCCCATCTGGTACTGTTTCCTTCAATATCCCATGTGTTTGAACCAAGTCCATATTGGAAATTCAGGCTACATGGTATATATATTTACAGTTTCCTGTGATTTGAACATGAATTTCTTTGGGGTAGGAATGAAAATACATACCAACCTCCCAAAACACTTTGTAAAAAGATATTTTCTCCCTCAAAGTAAATAAAGGGAACATACACACTATTGTATTATATTGTTCTGCCCCATTTTCAGGAATGAAAGATTCTCAATTTATCAAAGCATTTGCATTTTTATCAATATACAAAAACTGGTTGACATGAAATACAGTTGTGTTACTTGAAGCTTTCCAGTCAATATCCTAGTTTCTGGCAGCCTTCACCGGCTAGGCATATCCATCTATCTTCAATGTGTCAAGTTCAGGACCAAAGATAGCTGGAAAGCATGTAATGGAGTTTCACTCCGTGTGGTCATGTTTGGAAGAGAACCAAGCAAAGTATTCTAGCTATCCAAATCTATGAGATTTAGATTTAATTACAGGGAAAGCAGTATAAATCAGTCCTGGTCAAGGTATGACCCCACCCGTTACCGACCCAATGTATCTGAGTTCTGCTATACCTTGTAAGTTGTTCAGTAGGTTGTCAGGACTGTGTGTAATCTCTTCTTGAAAAACAGTTTTCTCCTCTTACTTGCACTCATTTCCTTCACTTCTTCAAGCATAAGATAAATGGGGGATTTCCAGTTCCTTGAAGTCCGTTGTCTCAGCAGTCTGAAAGGTAGAAATAGCAATTCTTACTAATGCCTTAATTGTGGCAGTATAGTCTAAAATTAGCAGATTGGGAGAAATGTCTGCAATAAAATATGACTCAGAAAGCTTAAAATGCATTTGATAGTGTAGAATTTGCAATGATGGCTTTACCAAGACCAGAAGATGCTTTTGTTCCCTTGTATCAGCGAGTTGACAGTGTGAACCACACAGAAGGAGGTGGCTCTACAGCTGGCCTGCTGCAGAACAATAAAACTCCATGTGTTCAGGTTTTCAGGACCAGACCAGCTGCTTGAAGTATTGCTCCTGGCTCCTATATGGTTTCCCCAGTACAGAGAAGGTGATATTGTAGTGGTTATTCCTACCAAACTCTCACATTCTTACTGCTTCCACTAACAAATACTCTTCTATACAACTGAAGAATGCTTAGGTGGTTAAGTCAATCTATGGATTATTTCATAGTGTATATATCAAGAAAGTGCAATGATAGACAGGTGCAAAGAGGAGTTTCAACATGGAGGAAGTGCTAAAAGGGGCAGAGTTCATCTTGACAACTCATAGTAGGAAAAAAAGAGGCTGAAAAACTGGAATCTGGAAGGCAAGCTTTGTACTGCATTTGGGCAAATGGCAGCTAATGAGAAGGTAGAGTGAAGTATCTGAATAAAGATAAAATGAGATGCAATTGCTAATGTGATGAAGCCTTTGGTTGTTGGTAAGTGTCTTTCTGGGACCAGAATCAAGAGTAACGGCAGTTCTAATTTTCAGTGTCTTTGTAATGCACTTTTAAAAAATATGACCTAGCTCCTTTAACAAACCTCAGGGGCTGGATGTGTAACGAAGTTATCTCAAACAATAACGCTAACCTGCTGGAAATGCTCTCAGCATTGAGATTTCTTACCAGACTGCCTTGTGTTCCCTACATATGTTATGGGAGGCTGAGAATTTGTGTCAGGCTTAATTAGAGGAGAGAAGGGATTTTGTTGTGTCTGAAAGTTCAAGCTATTGTAGTGAATTACAACTCAGCCAGAGAAATCAGTTATGAAAGGGAATCTACAGATGAATTTAAGATGGTTTATAGAGAGGAGATGATTAAAAAAACATACAGTATCATACCTTGAATGACTGCTGGAGATAGTCTCCTAGGCTGGGTTCCAACTAGTAGTTTGGTCACAAGAAAATAATGAAATGCTGTGGAAGAGTGTGGTGGTTTAAATGAAAATGGCTCCCATAGGCTCATATGTTTGAATATTTGGTTCCTAGTTCGTATACTGTTTAGGAAGGATTAGGAAATGTGGCCTCATTGGAGAAGGTATGCCACTGGGGATTATGATATGAGGTTTCAAAAGCCCAACATGGGCCCAATCTTGATCTTTTTCTGTCTTGTGTTTTGTGAATAAGACATAAGCTTCCCCAGGCTGGCCTTGAACTCATGATCTATTGATGAAATTATTAAGGCCACTCCACATAGTTAAAAGGGAGATTTATTAATGGCATAACTTACAAATGAAGAGATAGGTAGGTTGCGGGTTCTGTGAAAGACGCAGCGCAGTCCGGTGGTGCTCTCTGGAGAACTCTCCTCGGTCTACCTTTAACGTCCAGTCCAAGAAGGAAGAGAGCGTGCATTCCGATCTGGGTCTTGGGGCCCTCCCTTGGCCCCGCCTTGTAGGCGTGATAGTTACCGAAGCCTCAATGGGGGTTGGAACTTCCAGACCCAAGCTGGAATGGCTACCCACTACAATGATCCTCCTGCCTCTTCCTCCTTTAGCAAATCTTACTGGCGTGTGCTACCACAACTGGCTGGAGAGATGGCTCAGAGGTTAAAAGCATTGGCTGTTCTTCCAGAGGTCCTGAGTTCAATTCCCAACAACCACATGGCAGCTTACACCATAATGAGATATGATGCCCTCTTCTTGCATGTATACAGACAGAAACACTGTATACATCATAAATAAATAAATCCTAAAAAAGATATAAGCTCTCAGCTACTGCTCCACCACCAATCTTGCCTGTCTCTGTCATGCTTCCTGCCATGTTGATTATAGACCAAACCTCTGACACAGTAACCAAGCCCCAGGTAAATTCTCTCTTCTTTTAAGTTGTCTTGACTATGATGTCTTTTTACAACAACAGAGCAGCCACTAAGACGAAGAGGAAGTAAAGATCATGACGAAAGTCTTGACTTTCATAGATTCAGATCTGTCACCACTAAGTAGAGAAAAGGATTATAGAGTTAACAAAGCTATAGAGGAACAAAGTTCAGAGTTCCTGAAGAAACAAAGAACTACAATCCTGAAGACATGGAATGAGTGGGCCTTCCTGATGCTCTGAGGACAACAGGAATAGTGGAAGCAGATTCTGTGAAACCTTCTGAATAAAAATCCTGAAGATTATAAGAAAATAAAGTCGATAGACATCTAGGCTGATCCCATTTCCTAGCTAATGTGAGCAGTCCCAGTGAGTATGGATTTCCAAATTTCCCTCAAGTAGGATATTGAGCCTCTTGGATATATGCCCAGGAGTGCTGTAGTCGGGTGATATGGAATTCTATTTTTAGGGCTTTTGCTTTTGTTTCTGTATATAGGAACCTCCACACTGATTTCCATAGATGCCAATACAAGTTTACACTTCTAATAGCTGTGAGTAAGGATTCTCCTCTCCTCACATTAATACAGCATTTGTAGTCGTTTCTTTTTGGTGATGACCATTCAAGCTGCACTGAAATAGAATATCCAAGCAGTTCTAATGGACATTTCTTTAAGGACTAAGGATACTGCACAATATTGTAATATTTAATCACCATTGGTATTTATTCTCTTGAGAACTGTCTGCACAACTAACTCATTGACACACATACTAAATGTCAGATTTTTGAAGGGTTATTGTTTGTTCTGTTGTTTGCAGCTCTTTGTGTATTCTACATATTAACCTTCATTTTTTGAACGCTGTCCATCCATCCTTGTCATTACTTCTTTTGATTTATATTTTCCATTCAAGTTTAAGTGCATTTGTTCATTCTTAAGACTCTGTTGGCTTGACTTTTAACTACATGTTTTCGAATTAATGAATTGTGCTCCTCAATAATTGTTAATGAATTTTGTGAATATTAGTTTTCTATTGTTACTGTAATAAATCACCATATAAAGTGTATACCCGCACCTGTATGTTTATGTATGTGCATCTATATCTGTGTATCTGTGTTTATATGTTTGTGTGGTGGATTTGTGTGTGTACTACTCTGAGTCTCTGTGCGATGCTTGTGTGTATATCTGTGTATAGGTATACATATCTGTGTATATATGAATGAGTGTGTCTTAGTCATTATTCTATAGTTGTGAAGAGACACCAAGACCAAGTCTACTCGAACAAAAGAAAGCACTGAATTGTGGGCTTGCTTATAATTTCAGAGATTAGTCCATTATGATCAAGGTGGGGAACATGACTGTACTTATGGCCCTGAAGAAACAGCTGAGAGATTTTCATATTGATCCACAGGCAGTGAGAGAGAAAAACTAAACCTGGCCTGAGCTTTTGAAATCTCAAAGCTTACTCCAGTAGCACATTTCCACCAATAGGGCCACACTTGCCCCAACAAGGCTACATCTATGTGAGCCTTTGGGAGACATTTTTATTCAAACCACCACAGATGATATGTATGTATGTGTGACTGTGTGTAATTATGTCCCTGTGTGTCTTGGTTAAGATTTTTGTTAACTTGACACACACTAGAGTTATCTGCAAAGAGGAACCTCAGTTGAAAAACTGCCTCCATAAACTTTTCTATAGGCAAATCTGTGGGACATTTTCTTGAATAATAATTGTTGAGGGAAGGCCCAGTCCACTGTGGATTGTGCTACAGCTGAGCAGGTGGCATTAGGTATAGAAAAAACAAACTGAGTAAATCTGGAGAAGCAAAGCAGTAAGCATGACCACTCTGGGATCTCTTATTCAGTTCTGCTTCACAGTTCCTGCTTAGACTCCCCTTGGTGTGCATATGGAAGATGAAATAAACTCTGTCCTCACCAAATTGCTTTTAGTCTTGGCCTGCATCACAGCAATAGAAAATTTAACTAAGATGTTGTGATGCAGTATGTGTATGTGTTTGTGTATGTGCACTTATATACATATATACATACACTGTGCGTACATAGAATGTCTGTGTGTATGTGTTTGTGTATGTGAATGTGTGCATCTGTGTGTATGTGTGTTTAATTGTTTATATATGTGTTTGTGTGTGTACTAGTGTGTATGGGTGCTAATGCTCTCTCCCTACATTCAAAGTCATGATGTTTAATTGTTCCGCTAGTTCTTTCAACAGACCCCATCTGGTACTGTTTCCTTCAATATCCCATGTGTTTGAACCAAGTCCATATTGGAAATTCAGGCTATGTGGTATATATTTACAATTTCCTGTGATTTGAACATGAATTTCTTTGGGGTAGGAATGAAAATACATACCAACCTCCCAAAATACTTTGTAAAAAGATATTTTCTCCCTCTAAGTAAATAAAGGAAACATACACACTATTGTATTATATTTTTCTGACGTAAAAGTATTTTGAGGAATGAAAGATTCTCAGTTTATCAAAGCATTTACATTTTCACCAGGACTGTGCATAATCTCTTCCTGAAAGACAGTTTTCTTCTCTTACGTGCACTCATTTCCTTCACGTCCTCAAAAATAAGATAAATGGGGAATTTCCAATTCCTTGAAGTCCATTGTGTCAGCAGTCTGAAAGTCAAAAGCAAGGGAACACATATTCCTCTTTAGAATATCCTTTCTTTTTCATGTCAGGATGGTTATAGTTGTTAAAGGAAGAGTAGATGGGCTCAGAAGTCACATATAGGTATTTCATGCCTAATTTAAGTTAGTTAATACTGTCTCTGCATCTTTTAGACAATCTAGAAGTAGAAATCAGAATTGCACTTTCATTTCTATAAATTTTATGAACACCAATTCTTCTTAGACTAAGTAAATATCTTGGAGAGCAATAACTGTATTCCCTGTGCTTAATCTTTAAATCTAAACAAGAATTAAGCCTTGGAATAGATTTTAAAGGCTTGCTAAGTCTTTGTTCAACACACAATAGACTGAGATATAACTAATGAAACATTTTTCTGTGTATTTTAATTTTTTAACTATTGTACTAATTTTTTTGGTATTAAATACAATGTGTTTTGATCCCATTCACTTTTCTCCCTCAAAACCTCTGAAATATAGTCTCCATTCCTAACCCACCCAAATATATGTTCCCTTATTCGCTCTCTTCTGTTAATCCACTGGAGTCCAATTTGTGCTATCTGAACACTCTCAGATGTTTTTCTTTATTCTAAGATAAAATAATGAAATGAGTATTACCTAATTAAGCAAGCTGCCAGGAATATTAATAATTTTGAGCAATCAATGTTTGTGAAGAGCCTTTCATCAAGGTCAAAAATGTGATAAAATCAATACATACAAAATGCCTACTATAAAAGTCTATGTCTTAAGTCTACTAGAAAAATTCATAATTACTAGTACAATTTTTAGTTGACAATGGTCTGCCTTGAGAAACTCAAACATAATGGAAGACATAAGTCTGTTTTTGAATTTGATGGGAACTTGTCTATGTAGAGATAAGCATATGTTTTGGACAAATATTAAATTAATTTGGACATTACATCATTGTAGTCTTTGTTGTCTGAGGACCTAAGTTTTGCTTTATGTGGTGTAAGGAACATTGATTAAAATGATAGAAGCAGTAGCTTTCAATTAAGCTTTGGAATATTGAAGACTATGAATATATATCATATACACTTAATCTTATATTGTATTTCATTGTAGATGTAACCAACCGTCTTATAAATAAGAAACACAGAACCAATGCAAAGAAGAAAGCCAAGAGGTCAGAGCTAAGAGCTAAAATCTTACCCTTCCTCCTGCAGTGGTCCTACTTCTCCGAAGGAGCCGGTACTTCCTGTGTTAAAGTTTTTATATAGTCTCTGTTCTGCCTTCTCATTGGTTGTAAACCCAACCACAGGACTGCCTCATTACGGCCTGCCTGTATAGACCTCCAGGTGTTCTATGGTTGGTATTGAGATTAAAGGCATGTGTATCCAATGCTGGCTGTATCCCTGAACACACAGAGACTTACCTAGCTCTGTCTACCAAGTGCTGTGATCACAAGCGTACACCACCACTGCCCTGCTTTCCTATGGCTTGCTAATAGCTCTGACCCCCAGGCAACTTTATTTATTAACATACAAATAACATTTTGGTACAAAAGAAAATATCACCATATTTCATAATGGTTTAAATTCATTCCCAAAGGTGTCCAATAGGATAAGATTTGGAATAATGAGGGTTCATTGCTTACCCTTCATGGTTTCAGCAATGTTCCGGTTACTTTACATTGTAAAATACCTCGCATATAATCTAATGCATCTAAGTAAGTGAATTTACCATGTCAAGTTTCTAAGCAGATTACATGACTTATCTCCAGACCAGTGAGAAAAGAATAAACCAAAACATAATATGAGAGATGGTGCTATATCCCCCAAGGAATGTCAATTTATGGTTATCCTTGAGACTCAGTGTCCATCTCCAAGGAAGTATATAGAATGATGTCTGCATCTCACATCTGTACTTATGAAATCCACTAAAGAATTAGCTATGAGACAGCAGGAAAATCACTTTCAAAGCTAAACACCAGTGCTGAATTGATCGTTAATTGGTGAATAACACAGACTGGTTTTACAGAAAACTTGAGTTTAGTTCCCAGGACCCACACCAGGGGTTTAAAAGTGCCTGTAACTCATGCTCCAGGGGGTCCATTGCTTTCTTCTGGATTCTGTAGGCATGTGCATCTACACGCAAAAAACTGACACATAGACACTCATGCATACACATAATCACATTTGAAAAAAAATTAAAAATGAAAATTATAATAACCAATATTTTACTATAATTTAAACATATAATAGAATATTTCCAATAAGACATTAAATGCAAACATATACAAAATCACTATGCTTGAGTTTGTTGAGCCACATAATTTGTTACTGACTTGTTTTCTTTGAATTAATGTTTCAAGTTATCTGTACAATTTTCTTAATTTTTCTAGTTCTATAAAAGATATAAAATATCTTATATATAAAAGATCATAATAAATCTCTTATCCTAAATTATAGATTTCATATGCATTTGATAAATTAAAATATTCTCCAATCATAAATGCAAAAAATCCATGCAATTTCAGTCTTACAATTGTAATATGACTGGTTGTGCTTGTTGAGTTTAGTATAGTATAAGATATGTACTAATATGATATTTTCTTCTTTGTCTTCATTCTCCCCTTTCCCCAGTTGAACACTGAATTCAAAATAACCATCTGTCTGCAGATCTTCTGTTGAAGGATAAACTGATTTATTTACTAGGCACATCTTGGCAAACATTCTTAGATCTCACCTAGAGTCTCTGAGAAACCAGAAACACTTTCATCACTCACACGATCAAATGAAAGCAGTTCACATCACTTTGTGTCATCTCTCCAGAGCCCATGAAATATTTAAACTGCATGATAGAGCTTAAAACCCCGCTTTGTCACATTTCTTTGGCAGTTGCCCATTCCTGCGGCTAATGCAGAAAGCTGGAACAGCACCTCCATTCTAGCAGTATGTCCAAAAATCAACATTAGCTCCATTTTCCGTAAAGATGCCACTTTGTTTCACATCTGTACACAGAGACACATGGGCACACAGAGAGGGTGGCTGACCCTTACTTGGCTAAGGGATGACATCACATAATTAACTGATTTTAATTCTGTGAAATAAACATTTTTCAAAAGGAAACTGATCACTGGTGATAAACATATCAATTATTTCTGAAACTTTAAAGCTATGGTCAAATATGGTGAAACACAGGGAAATGAAATCTGTAGCAATGGCTAGCATTCATCTCTGCATCAGTTCTATCCTGTTGATAATCATGGTGGCCCTACATCCTTATTTGCAAAGAAATGCATACCATGACAATGCTTTTGAGGAAGTATAATGGGATTTGAAACTCTGGCATATCCAACTACACAAGACAAAATAGACTGACCCATGAAATAGTTTTTGTGGGTGAGGGTTCGAATATAATTGCATATATTATTTTAAGGCTTGTAAAGTTATTAGATAAGGATTTTGTTTTGTGCATAACATGTTAAGCAGAAATTTTTATTTTGGAAATAGTACTGTTCATAGTAAAGCAAAAGTAAGGACTATTAATGTAGATGTTAATATTGTTTCACTCCTAAACAAAACAAAACTCTAAAATCAAGCAGAAGAAAAAGGAGAAGTAATATGTGAAATGATGTGTGCTTCATTAATCCTATCAAGGTAATTGTGAAGTATTATTTTTAAATAAGAATACAACATGGAATAAACAATCACTATTAGTCTGCTAAGTATGGCTATAACAAAATATCTGGAATGATTAATTTAAAAAGAGAAGCTTCTAATTTGGCTTATAGATATAGAAATTTCCTATCATGATGGATTGACCACATGGCTCCTGATCTATGATGAGGCAGTATCACCACAGAAGTGTGTGATGGAACAAGACCACTTACTTTATCAGCCAGGAAGCAGAAAACAAAGACAGGATTGGCATCCCATAATCCCCTTCGCTACAATGTCCTCAGTCACCTCATAACATCCCACAAAGCCTCACTTCTCAGTCATACCTTCTTGAGGGTATGGACTTGGCATACATTGTCTGTTGAGAAATACTTATCCAAACTCGAGAGACAGTTATACAGATTGTGTACAATGTATAGTATTTGCATCAGACTATATAGAATAATGCATATAAAATAGATATATAGCTATTAATAAATAAGAAAAGCCTCTTTAAGTGATCAAATATAGGTACAAAATAAACTGACTACTTAAAATATGGAGACAATAGCTTTCATAATAAATATCCCTCCTGTTAAAACCTCTGATGTATGTATCGGAGATAGGGTAAATTTCCCATATTTAAGCACTTTCAATTTCTGTAATTATATTGTTAGTATATACATCCTTTATTACATATTAAATTATATATAATATACTATATGAGATTTAAGGTAAGTTTGTATTGATTTCAACATATTATAGTTTTATGATTATCTACTATTAGAACATATATCTAATTTTTATATATATGGTGATATTTTATTTGTGCTGAAATGTGATATTTTATTTGTATGTTAATAAATAAGGTTGCCTGGAAGTCCTGGCGGTGGTAGCACATGCCCTTAATCCAATCACATGGCAGGCAAAGTCTCTGTGTGGTCAAGGACACAGCCAAGCGTGGTGACACCAACCTTTAATCCCAGTACAAACCATAGAGACCTGAAGGTCTATATAGATAGGCAGTGATGAGGAAGTCATATGGCTGAGCTTAGCGCCAATGAGAAGGCAGAACAGGAAGGTAACAAAAACATGGTCTGGCAGGAAGAAGCTCTCTCTCTGTGAAAGCTACTGCTGGTGGTAAACTAAGGCTAGTCATGGCTATTGCTCTGATTGCTTTGACTATTACCTCTGTATTTGGCTCTGTGTTTCTTATTTAATAAGACTGTTTAGAAGTTCGTGTGTGTGTGTGTGTGTGTGTGTGTGTGTGTGTGTGTGTGTGTGTGTGTTTGTGTGTATGTGTATATATATGTATTTGTATATATATGAATACATATATATTCATATATATATGAGCTTGTAGCTCATATATAAATCTTGTATGCAGGAAAATTTGTGGATCACTGTTAAATCCACTATTCTTACACTGATAATTATCCAGCTCCTTCATTTCATACACTATTATGAGGAAGGTACACACTACGTCTAAAGTAGCTAGAAAAGCTATTACATAGTAGGTGCTCAATTCAAGCTCTTCAATAGGGAACATAACATCTCATCCCACATTAAGTGGAATTCAATGATTCTCACAATGTGCAGAAATCCAATCAACAGATACTGTGAGGCTCCAGGAATTTCATTAGCACTTATCTTCCACATCGAAAGCATAATGAAGACTTGAAAAATGCAATGACAGCCTGAGTTTTCATGTCACCTGAAAAATTCTCAGCTCTTCTAGTGTTTCTCAGCTGGGAGAAGTCAGGGAAAGATGAATTCCTTCACTGCCTGTCAAGAGGACTTAAAATGAAAGAACAGAAAGTGCTGGCTGCCCTGGTCTTGCTACTTCTCAGCATGGGACTGTTAATCACACTCAGTCTCTCTTTGTCTCTGTGAGAATGACTTCAACTATCACTCCCATCCTCACTGGCAGGTCATACATTTTGTGTATTGACCTTGTCGATTTCATTTCCCATTGGAAATTTTCACCAAGATGCTTTATTATGAGATGAAAGTTAATATACCAGGATGCCAAATCTTTACCTCTGTGGAAAAAGTACTTATTAAGGATTAATAAACTGATAGAACATCACATTATCTATAAATGACTATGTTTTATATTTACTCCTAGGACCAAATGCATAAAAATACCTCCCTAGAGGTCACGCATAGATGACAACTGAAAGGTGAAGCATACTTCTTTTTGATGCACAACACATCCAATTGCAGATATAGCATTTACTCAGTAGTATAGTGTATTATTTTTCCTAAGGACTTTGTAAACAAGGAAAGAAAAACATTTCATTTCATTTTAGAAATTAAGATTTGCTGTTTGATTACGTTTGTTAAAAAAAAAACAAAAAAAAACACCCTCTGTTTTTTATTCCAAAGAAATTTCTAGTGTATTCATCGTTTCACTATACAACAATATGATTAATCATGTTACTGAACATGAAACACAGTACAGACACAAGACCCATTTGGCATTGTGCCTTATACTTCATTCATTCTTTTGCTTATAAACTCTTTTGCATTCAAAGTACATGTAAAGTACCCCATCTGAACTCTGGATACTACAGTCACTCATTTACTTTACCATGAACATCTCTCATCCAAGCTTCACATGAGTCTTGAGGTTCTTTGAATCCTTTTCTTACATTCACAACTAGGAAAGACTTATCTATTTATAAGAGCATTCTAAGCCAAGAAAAGTGATGCAGATCAGTATTCTTAGTTACCCATGTATCTGAAGGGAGAAAATAACACATTCAAGGCCTACCTGGTCTACAAAAGGAGAACCAGACCAACTTGGGTATTTTAGCAAAACTCTATATGTCCTAGTTGAGGTTTCTTATTGCTGTGAGGAGATACCATGAACACAGCAACTCTTATAAAGGAAAACCTTTTACTAAGGTGGTAACTTACACTTTCAGAGGCTTAGTCCATTATCATCATGGTGGAACATGGTGGCATCCAGAAAGACATGGTGCTAGAGAAGTAGTCAAGTGCCTACATGTCTTGACTTGCAGGCAACAGGAATTGGTCTCAAACAATGGGTGTGGTTGGAGTATATTTGCGATCTCAAAGCCCACCTCCACAATGTCACACTTCCTCTAACAAGGCCATACCACTCCAACAATGCCACATCTTCTAATACTCCAGTTGGGGTAATTTTCTTTTAAATCACCACAATCTACTCCCTGCCCCCCAAAAGCTTGTGAAAATATCATAATGCAAAATGCACACAGTCCAACTTCAAAAGTCCTGTAGTCTATCAGCCTTAACAATGTTTATGAGTCTGTTCAAAGTCTCTTCTGAAATTCATGAAATCTTTTATCTGTAATCACCAGTAAAAATCAAAATAAAAAAGCAGATCATATACTTTTATCATATAATGGCACAGGATATACTTCACGCTTCCAAAACACAGGGAACGGAGCATAATGAGGAAATACCGAGCCAAAGCAAAACCAAAAACCATTTTGGCAAACTCCAAAAGCTGCAACTCCATTTCTGATATCTTCAGATCTCCAACTCCTTTCAGCTTTGTTGATTGCAGAATACTTTTTTCTATTGGACTGGTTTTCCTCCCTGTTAGTGGCTTTCCTCAGTAGATATCCCATGGCTCTAGCATCTCCAATATCTTGGTGTCTCCAAGGCAATCCAGGCTTCAACTTCTCAGCTTCATGCAATGGCCTCTCTAGGCCTATATTCACAGACACCCCAGACATATGTCTGGCCTCAGTGGCTTGGCTTAGTCATGGAGAATGTTTCCATAATGTATTTCTTCTATCTTTGACTGTAAGTCCAGAACCATGTAGCTGAAGCTGCCAAGTTCTGCTGCTTGCTTCAGCTAGAACATGGTCCCCTCATTCAATACATCTTTACCAGCTTTCTGTTTTCTACACTTTCTTTCACTTCCTAAGCTTGGCTGTCCTGGAACTTGTTTTGTAGATGAAGCTGACCTTGAACTCAGAGGTCTTCCAGCCTCTGCCTTCTAGAGCTGGGATTAAAGGCATGCACCACCATACCTGACTCTAAGCTTTTCTTTGATTTGTTTTCACAAGTTGGAAGTTTAGCTGGGTGAGATTTTCCTCTGAGGTCATGACTCCCTTTATTTCATTTCTTAGTTTGTTTATCTCCTTTAATATAAGACTTAGCTCCAGCCGGGTGGTGGTGGCACACGCCTTTAATCCCAGCACTTGGAGGCAGAGCCAGGTGAATCTCTGTGAGTTCAAGGCTAGCCTGGGCTACCAAGTGAGTTCCAGGAAAGGCACAAAGCTACACAGAGAAACCCTGTCTCAAAAAAACAAACAAACAAACAAATAAGACTTAACTCCATTCCACTTTCTGATGCTCCAAATATTTTTTTTCTTACTCATCTTGCTCCTTTTCATTATATACATTCGTTATAATTAACACTAGTTGCCAAACAATAGAATCTATAAAAGGCTGTTTTGATATTTCCTCTGCCAAAAGAATTAAGCCAAATTCTTCACTTTAGCCTCAGGAAAAATTTTAGTATAAGAGACATCCTTCTTGTGATGATTTGGTGAAGAATGTGGCCGTTTTTGCCCCTGATCAGAAATATTTCTTAGGGTTTACTATTGCTGTGAAGAGACACTATGACCATGGCAACTCATAAAAGGAAACATTTAATTGAGGTGGTGGCTTATACTTTCAGAGGTTTAGTCCATTATCATCATGGTGGAACATGGTGGCATCCAGATAGTCATGGTGCTAGAGAAGTAGCCAAGTGTCCTACATCTTGACTTGCAGGCAACCGGAAGTTGTCTGAGACATGGATCATATATTATACCTCAAAGTCCTTCTCCACAGTGACACACTTCCTCCAATATGGCCAAACTCACTCTAACAAAGCCACATCTACAAGTAATAGCATGCCTTTTGGAGGCCATTGTCTTTTAAACCATGCTATCTCTCTTAGTTAGGTTTTCTATTGCTGTGAAGAGACATCATGGCCATGGCAACTCTTATAAAGAGAAAACACTTAATTGGGGTGGCTCACATTTTTAGAGGTTTAGTCCATTATCTTCATGGTAAGACATGTCAGTGTGTAAGCAGACATGGTGTTGGCTACATCTTGAACTGAAGGCAATAGAAAGTAGACTTCCTCAGTAGGCTTGGCTTGAGCATATAGACCTCAAAGCCTGTCTCCACAGTGACAGACTTCCTCCAAAAAGAGCACACCTATTCCAACAAGGCCATATCTCCTATTTGTGCCTCTCCCTTTGAGGGCCACTTCAAACCACATACTATCTTAGAAAGAAAAAGTAGAGAAAGGTTTGGAAACAAAGATCAATTACCAATACTTACATGTCATGCAGAAGGACTTCATTTTACCCTCAATGTTATAAAATAAAACAACAGCAACAACAAGAAAACCAAAACTCATTGCAACTGTGTTGTTGGCATTTTCTATATTCTCATTTTTCTGTGTGTGTCACTTCAGATGGACTGTTAATTCATAAATAACACAGAAATAGGTGTTGGTGAATTTTGAACATAGTTTATGATGAAAATTATTTATTAAATAACAGTGTCACATATATCTTTATTTGAATATGAATTAATTTTTCAATTCTTTATTAGAGTATTCATCAACTTAAGTACTGGAAGTAGGTATTAGTAGAGGACAAAACAAATATTTCCACAAAAGAAAATATTAATTGGCTAGATGTTTAATACTGAAATTTCTTATCAATTGCTTCTGACTTTTGAATTTGGCCAGCATATATTTATGACTGATATTAATATTAAATACATGTTTTAATAAAATATAGTTATATTAAAATTCTATTTTCTTAAATGAACCTCTTAGTCACATGACCATCAACAATATGTTAAAAATAAGAATGTTTTGATTTGCAAGCCTGTCTTGTGCCACTTGTCTCAGGTGAGTGAAAGACAACCCACAGGCCAGCCTGGGTCCTCACAGCCCTGGCTGGCTGAAGGCATTCAAAAGCCTGTGTTACATCTTTTGGCACTGGGCTGGTAGGTGCCATCATGATGAGCAAATATATGATGGGAAATGGGAGAGAAAGAGAAGCAGAATGGTTCATGTGCTGTGGAAAGTGGCAGGAAGGTCACCCAATGTGGAGCCTGAGTTTTCACATAGAGCTTGAGAAAGCTAAAAGAATGAAGAAGAAGAAGAAGAAGAAGAAGAAGAAGAAGAAGAAGAAG